>QNGE01003419.1:41718-84554 GCA_008508345.1 Paragonimus westermani | reverse complement strand
TCGGGCGAATATGACGTTATCTGTAATTAGCATGTGGACGCAGAAACAGGTACGGTATAATTGAGCAAAATGCTCACATTCGTAAGTTTCTTGATGTCTGTGTGGCGCTTTGGAGGCCTTTTGCAGCACCCATCGCAGAACCAGTATGGACCTCAATTAGGGAAGTAGGCTCTGTACCAACTCGTGTCTGCAACTGCAAAAATTTGAACTTGTTTTTTCGTGGCAACCCCGTGACGTGTTGGAAAGTTGTGAGATGGTTCGAGAGGTACGTCAGATCTGCTGTGTCGGATATCCACCAGACACTCAGTCATGTGATGCGCTATTGTAAGAGTCGAACTTGACAGTGGGTGGATGCATACGTCATGCTAGTACCCAGCGCTGGCTATTGCGATGCATGACAGTTATTAGAACAACATTAAGGACAGCCCTATTTTGTCGCCCGAATTATAATAGATGGACTGTTGCCAAGCGGCAGATTTGTATCCAACCGCATTAAAGCCATATCGCAATTGTCCATACGAACGCAGAACTGATCTACTGCGCTTGGTCGAATGGACTATATGGCCAACCTTAAGTCGGTGGTAACATTGCAGCGCATTGCGAGACCTTTACCTGTTTATCTGCAACATAAGTGGGCGGAGGCTGCGAAGCACATTTTTGGCATGAAGCGAGAGCCGTCCTTTGATGAACTGACCTTGTTGTGTGAGAAATGCGCGCAGCAGATGTGGTGAGGTATTCGATGAAGGTAAACGGAGGGACTCCAGGATAGCGTATTCGTCTGAGAGCAGCCGGCAAGATATGAAAAGAGGCCTCTCTGTGTCATCCGGCTTTTTCGCTAGCCAAGTTTGGGCAAAAGACCCTCGCACTGGTTGCCTTGTGGTTTTGTAAGCACACCCTCGAGGCGTGTGATTTTTCCTTAGCCACAGGTGTGATTGTTAGATGAGACAGTTTGCGACGACCGAGGTATTGCCTTTTGCCTCAAACTTCACCATCGGGCCTCAGGCTGCTTGGTCAATTTGCACTGTGACGTTGACGGTTGAAGTGAACTTCATCATAGCCTACTGCATCTCATGTGCACACAGCCCGTGGCTGAATGAGATAGTCGAGATCAATGTACTTGTAATATGACTGGTAAACTTGGAAGGTTCACTGAGCTGAGCGTAGTGTCAGTGAAACTTGACTCAAAGCTTAATTTAGTGTCAATGTATGCGTCCTCAGACACTGGCTCATACGCCACTCCGAGAAATGAGGATCTACTCGAGCGTATCGATATTGCTGACACTCAGTTCACCCCGTCAGTCACATCTATGAAAGATTCTACCATCGCTGTTTGTAAGAATGTCCGCCTGAGTGTTGTCTTCTTAATCAGGCAAAAGATGTCCACATAAAAATGCTTATTCACCAACCGATCTACTTATACGACCTGCCCCGTCGATAAAAGAGGGATCCCAAAGATGGTCGCACCTGAAGGATCTTTTGTTTGACAAAGCACACGATGCGAAAAGGACCATGTTTATCAGCTATGACGAGCCCGAAGCTCGCTGAGTTATGGACCAGGAACTCGGAAGGCGCGGGCAACCCTACGCAGTCAGATTGTTACCTGGTAAGTTGATAACAGCCCCCTCGAAAGAAGGTCGCAAGCAGTTGTCTCGATGTATTGTGTCTGTTATAATGAAACTGATCTGACAGATGTAGTCACCAAGTTGTACGACAAGGAGTTAAACGATCATATGCCATCCAAACCGTCCCTATCACGTGAAGATCTCACAGTCCTGTTAGTCTTGCGTAAATTAGTGAAGCTAGTCGATGGGCCTTATAAAGCACCTGCTCTATGGCGGAATGAGATGATAATTCGGGAAAACACTTACACTGTGGCTCCAAGATGATTGTCACAACTGCGCAAAGGACTCTGGCGGGACGAACCCTTGCGTTCGCAGTACAGTGCAGTCGTTAGCAGTCAAATTGCTGAAGGTTACGTTGAATAGATTCCTAAGTGTCAGCTCGGGCCAAGCTGATTCAGGACAGCGGTATCTACCACATTATTCCGTGGTGAACATTGAAAACCGGGTAAATTGCGAGTTGTTTTCGATTATGCGGCCAAGTTTCAGGGTTACTTGCTGGACGATAGACCTTATCAGGTGCCGGATATGACCGCTAGGCCATTAGTTGTACAATTAAGGTTTCAGGCAGGGCCTATTGCAGTCGCAGCAGGTATTGACGAAATATTCTCGAGAATGGTTTCGAGAAGGATCGTGGAAGGCTGTGCTCTCTTTAGTGGCGGATGGTAATTTGGACGTGCACACTACGGAGCATCAGATGAAAGCGCATCCATTTAGAGCTAAGTCCTCCCTGTTCTGTGCTAACGTCGCCCTACGACAGACATCCGACGGGTATGAGCATTCCTCTGACGAAATGACTGGGAGCAGTGAACTGCAACTTCTAATTCGCTTATTGCCTCGTGTCACTGCGGGACGTTGAAATTGCCGAGTGGTTCTTAGTGCGAGTTTGTGATCCATTACTGAAAAGAGGTTATCGGCTCAGGAGGTGGGTTCCGAATAGCAAAGAAGAGTGAAATGCCATACCTCCCTCAGAGCGCACCGGTCATTTGCGGGAGATTTGGACGTACCTTGTGTGGTTAGTGGGAAGTGGGAACCGAGTGTTTCGAGCTAAGTGTCTCCCTATCAGAAGAACCACTTACCAGGAGAGGCCTGTTATCTTGCCTGTCCGCCTCATAGGATCCCTTCGGGTTTGCCTCGCCATGGTTATTGCCAGGGAAACGCATGCTGCAAGCACTGCGTCGAGAAGATTTGGGTTGGGACGAACCCTCTACTGCTGACAACCGAAGTGGGAAGACCAACACAATGGCCTACGCAGTCAAAGCAATCTGTATGTTCCCCGCTGCCTTCGACCTGGTATAACTGCCGGTCGAGACAGCGTGGAAACGCACGCCTTTCGCGGTACATCAGAGGTTGGTTGGTGCGACGTGGCTTATGCGTGCTGTTGCACGGCCAACGGAGAGCAGTGCTCATCATTGTTGTTTGCAGACTCTAGAACATTCCTGTTGAGAGCGATTTCCATTTCCCGACTAGAGTTGATTGCTGCTGTTCTGGCGGTTCGCGTTTACGAACTTTTCATCACTAATTTGAAGTTATTATTCACACGTGTATATTTCCGGACGGACTCCATGATCTCACTTTATTATAATGCCAATATCTCTACTAGTTTTAGTACGTTTGTTGCAAACTGAACAACAAACACACATTTTGACATCCCCCGATCACTGACAAAATTTGAGGTCGGAAGACAGTGTAGCAATTAGTGCTTCTCGTGGGGTGCAAAACCACCAAGGTATAGAAGCCTGGTTGTCAGACCCTACGTTTCTAACGCAACCAGCTGTAGCTTGGTCTAATACGTTTGCTGCCGTAATTGAATCCGCAACGTGGAGATGAAGCGAACATTAATTGGAGTGAGCGCGGTTACTGCGAACGAGATCTCTGTCTCGTGTGCTCGGTATTTCCAGCTGACTGATACTTCTGAATACTACAGCCTTGTTGTGCAGATTCCTCATACTGTCTTTCCGCAGAGCATCGACGAAACGACGTTGCGGTTAACACAAGTCAACTAAAGTTGGCCAAAATTCAGTCTGAGGAGAAAGCTAACATCTGTTTGGTACGGAGGACAAGCTTTACGAATGAACTCTTGCTCTTGATGAGGTTGTAGGACTCTGGACAAGCAGCCCAGTTGTCAAATGTAAGTCCGCTTCCTATGTTGGACCTCACTTTGATTGATGAGATAATGCGAATGGGTGGACGACTGGTGCTGGCTAATGTGGAGCCCCAGCTAAAAACCCAGTAATTCCTTCCAGGCGTCATCATGTGACGAACTTGACTGTCAACCAGTAATATGTACCGGGCATACGCTGCGGTGTTACATGTCTGTTCGTTAATCAGGCACCGATTTGGGATCATTCAGGGTGCGTTCGCTGTTGATCGCTTCATTGAAGCTTGCTCCCACTGTGGTCGCCTGAATGGCATCACAGGCAAGCAAATTACCTCTCCTTTGCCGCTCATGCGAACAGAATCGGGTTGGCACCCGTCTGTCGAAGTCGATGTGAACTCTTTTGGTCCCATCATTGTGAAGATAGGTAGGGTCAGGGATAAAAGTTTTGGTTGTGTTCTAACCTGTCTTCACTCAAGAGCTGTCCACCTCGAGTTCCCATATTACATGAGTACGGATTCATTCCTTGTGGTTTTAATGCGTTTCATTGGAGAGCGCGGTTGCCCAGTCAATAATTATTCCGACAACGGGTCCAACTTCACTGCTACAGACAAAGAGCTTAAGCGATAGACCAGTAGATTTGATCGCACCTCTATCAACAGAAAATTATCACAAAAGCACATGCAATGGCAATATAGTCCACTCTATGCCGGCCATCATGGAGATTTGTGGGAACGACTTACATGGTCGAAAGGGCGCATCCTCGGATTGGTTTGTGATGAACAACACCCTGGTGACGAGGTCTCTTGTGCTGTTCCTGTCAAAGTGGAATGAATATTGAATAACAGTCCGTTAATGTCCGAGCCAGGCTGGCATTGTCACCCACTGACATTTTGCTTCTGCGGGATACTCGTGGAGTTTGTCTCGATCATACGACGTTAATTTGTTTAAACAAAGTTGGAAGTAAGTCGATTTTCTGACTGGACTCATTAAGGGGTGCTGGAGGAAACGGTACCTCTTCATCCTGCAAGCATGGCAGATGTGGATAAGTATAGAACGCTTTTTCCGGCTAATAGATGTCGTACTGATAACTTCAGAACCCTCCATCAAGAAATGCATGGCCTTTAGGTGTGATATACATTTGTGATGCTGACCCGGGTGGTTTAGTGCGGACTGCCGTGTTGAAGGCGAAGTCCGGTGCAATAAAAAGAGATATCGGGAATCTGTGTCATTGGAAGGAAAGACTGACGTGGGCAGGATCAGTGCAACTGGCACCTAATACACAAGACGTGATTCATGGAAAACGGCCTGTGTCTAAGCGCGCTATGCAATGTCGGACACTAAAATAGCTGGAATTTTAGGCGTCACAGAGAACGACTAACATTGCACACTTGTTCCTTGTGATTGGTGTCGCACTGTAAGCCTGATGAAGTTTGGGTCCGAAGTCTTCAAACCTAGTAGCTAGTTAGGCTTCGAACCAGAGCTGAGTGGAACCGTCATTCTGTGGCTTAACATTATCCGCAGGAAGTGAATGCTGCTGTTGGTAGACCGTTAATATGTAAGATTAGAACATCTTGTGCACTGCAGTAGAGGGAATATTGAAAAAAGTACAAATATGCCCATTGTGCTGCGAGACATTTCTTTGGTTTAAAGCGTAAACGATTTTTATCGAGGACGCCGAGGAATGGCGTTAATTTTATAGCGAAATAGGTTGACGAGGTAGCTGAAATTTAAAGATTTGGTAGAGAGAAGGAGTTAACAACGAATGGTTAGTGAACGTGCGCCGTGCAAGTCGTAGATCATTCTTCTTGAACTTGTGCATTTGATATTCCTTGAAATAGGTGCCGACAGTTGATACTTTTGAGTAGTTATGGACATCCCCACGTGTAACTGGAAACCACCGAAATTTGGAGGCGCTGTGAGCAAGTAGATAAAGCTGTAGCTGGTGACTTTTCAAGCATAGTGTTCGGTGTATACATTGCTCACTGTAATAAGGTTTAAGCTGCTTTGTTATTATGGTAACACAGAAATCAGCATGTTTGTGCAGTTGCATGACCCAGCAGATGATCGAATTTCCTGTGTTTTTCAAAAAGCATTCTACCGCATAAAGCTTTTTGGGGTGACCAGCTCGATAGTCATTCTACGTGTACTCTACCGTCACAACGCCACGACCTATGGTTGAACACACTGACGTCTATACCCGACGGTTAGCCTACATGCACCACATAGTCTCAACGCCGCGAAGTGAAAATGATATTGAAATGTCGAAATACATTCATTATGAGTAAATGTTATCATTATCTGGAATATTCCCGAAGCCTCCTTGCTTTCGGTTCCGCTTTAGTAAAAGCCCTCTGCTTGCCGTGTATGCTGGTCCAAAGCTAAACGGCATGTAACATGTTACGTGGAGAATCACATACAATTGCCTGTGACGTCCATGTAGTCGTTTGCCAACGCTAACTCGGACCCACCTGCATGGAAAAACAAGGCGCAAATCATTTTCAGAGGTATCATCAATGATGAGTGGCAAAATTTTGCAATCCAACTGGAATGCATTCGAACTACCGACCATGATCTCTCGACGGAACATACTGCATTTGGGCAGATTTTATTCAACAGTCTATCGTCGATGGATTGGGAAGCGGCCTAGAGCAAATGCGGTCATAGTTAACAACAACCTACTGTATGGAAGGAAGTGCCTTTTGGATACGGACAGCATACGAATACATGGTAACCAAATGGACTCATAGAAATTGCACTTGCACGTGCAATCACTGATTGTCGCTGTATACTGTGTGCTCTCGTAACTGACTCGAGCCTATAAATTGATTCCATATAAAGTACGATTATCTTGGATTTGTCCAACCGTTTGAATCGCGTCAGGGGAGCACGCCCATTGGGGCGCTTTAACACCAACTGATTGGCGAACGCTGAGATCCAAGAGAGTATATTCTTATCGTACACGTCCACTCTGACAACCTCCCGGCGGTAGCAACTATACGTGCACTGCATCTCAAACTCCCGCATTAGCCACTCGTTGTGAGACCAAATTTATGGATGGCCGGGGGTACGTGATCTCTGGGATGAGTGCGCATTCTTAGTCGCCCATTCGCATTCTTCAGACGGTTGTTTGTTAGATTTCCGAAATGAACAACATGCGGCTGTGCACGAATCGCCCACTCTGGCTTTATATATATTTAACTGCACAAAAGGTAGTTCATGAAGTTTGGGTCTGTTCGCCTGATTATTGCAACATCACGGTTGAGCCTTCAGACTCAATGGACAAACGTGATCACTCACTCTTCACAGTTATTGCAAGTAGCCGTGCGATGAAACAAATATCTTCTTTTGAAGAAATTCGTCTGGATGATTATATAGTGTATTACATCAACCTACATATTTTCTCACAACATCCAAACATGGAAGTGACGTAAATTACGTCGCATCCAAAGACCACCCATGCTGCCCGCATTTAGGCCGCCATTTTACCTATCACAAACGTTCTGACACGTATGGGGTCCCCCATCACTTCCTGGAATGTTTCGAACGAATGAAACAGGGGTGCGTGTTTGTCACTTCGCGCAGAGGCGTACATCACGGGCCGTCCACGACCCACGCGGTCTGTAACTAGGATCTGATATAGCTTCAGGCCATAGCGGCGAATGTGGAGTGATAGAGGTCCTACTTGTGGCGGTTGGTCCCATGAGTGACATCGACTTTCAACACATCAGGGGAACGTCCGAATTACTGCACTTGCTGTCTGCGTGCGGAATATATGTGCGTGTATCTATTATTTTCCTTTCTGATGACACGCAACACGCCGTTTTTCTTTATACGATGCAGGATTTGTTGCAGATTTCCTGCCACATTAATGCATGCCAACCCACTTACTTATTGCTTAAGGTTGCAACCGATGACGGATGTTGCAAATATTCATGGCAATTATATACTTGCCACAAACATCCGCAGCATACTGCTTCAACTCAGTAGTTGGTGTGTTGTACTCGGAAAGATGTCTCGAGTCGTTCACTCAGCCTTCTGTGAGCCGAAGGATCGTTGGATTTGCATCGCACAGTAAGGCAGTTATATCGTGGTTATGCTCCAACATGAAAGAGCTAACAACCAACCAGGTTTTTCTCCCAACCACGTTGAAGCGTGATTGATGGCATTTATCGCGGGAACTGTGCAATGGGAAGTATGTGAACTCAACTCACTGAACACGTCGAAATCCATCCCTCTCGCACGTACGTCTCTTGTATCCTATACATCGGAACGTCACCTATCACGTAAACTCAACGGCGATCAAACTCACATGACCATATTTCAAACGTCTATTGCCTGGTTTCTTACAAAAAAAGCACTACAGAACACTGTAATCTTCCATGCATTTTTCTGAACAACTTCTGAACTCGCTGAAGCAAACAAACTTCCGACTCTCGAAGACATCCGTGATGCTCTCCAAATTATCCATCACCTAAAACGGAACATAAGATGAAATCCTATCATCTCGCATTAGGCCGACAGAATAAGTAACAAGGCCTGTCCAGTCAGATTAACATATCATGCGCCATTCGTCAGCAAGCGACAATCAGATATCAACCACACGTTAGAAAATTCGTCACAGGATGGCACATTCATATCGTCACAACACCTACCATCGCTAATTTCGATGTAGGCGCCAACGGAAGGACAAACCGATTCAAGATGGACTAAAACAAAACTTTTCAACTCCTGTGATGTCTTCTGTCTTGGAATTCAATGATTTCAAAATTCATGGACGATACCATAATAATATAACCCGGTACTCAATGATTTCTCATTTTATTGCTGTCAGACCGCACATTTCACTCTCTACGGATAATTTCCCTCCATTTTGTGAGCAAATTCGCGTCATGTTCGAATTTCGTGGTTCGGCGTTTCTACTTCTAGAGAAAAATCGTTAAAAATCTGACCAATCTCATCCCATAAAATGTTTGTCTCTGCACAATCGAAGTCTTCCGATTTTGAATATTAGTTGGATCTTGATCTAGGCGGTTTTGTTTTATCGCGCCAATTTGGTGATTGTGCAAACAGCCAGTTCTCGGTCATTGTGCATTCCCTAAATGTTGCACGTGTCCCACTTTCTAAAGCTCGGCTCACCTCCATTTTTTGGAACATTTTGACTGCTTGAAAGAGCTCTTCTGAGTACGAATGCCCTAATATACAACAGTCCATATTTAGTCCGTTTGGCACCAAATTGAGACTTATTTCTCGAAAACAATCTGGCTATCGAAACTTTTGAAGTTGTCCAACTGTTTAGTGTGACTGTTTGTTCAGTAGCACCGTAGCATTATGAACCAGTTTTTGTTTTGATTACTTGAAGTCACTGGTTTATTGCTCCGCGTTGTTCAGCGCCTTCGTGGACGGGTGTACACTTACTGACCCTGTTATTTTGATTTGCTCTATCCCTTGTGTGACCTGCTGAATGGTCACTAAAAATGGGGGCCAGGAAGGGCCTGGGGGCTTATTTTAATGAGACAGTAAGAGAGAAGTTCATCAGTAGCGTGCTTTCACCTATCACTGCTGTGTACAGCAGTCGCTTTATTGTCAGATCAGTCTGGGGTTTACGGTTTACTTTCTGACAGTTTCAGCACCAGCAGCTTCACACGTCAATGCTGTCCAGCTTCATCATTTCTGTTTAAGTTTGCCATAGAAAAAAGAATGGAAGACTCTGTCCGGCACTCGCAAGATGCCGGCGCGGATCTCTACTCTGCTGGAAGACTGACTGATCTTGAGTATGCTGACGCTATGGTGTTGCTGTTCGATAACTCTGAAGCAACACGAACAATCTTAGGTGCGATTTTGCATTTTGTTAAGCTTTTCAGAATGCGCTTTGTAGCCCCAAACTGCAAAGTACTCTCGCAAGATTGCAGTGATTTCATACGTTTAATGTTAGATAATGAAATCATGGAGTTTGTTGACCTGTTCGTGTACTTGGAAAGCTGCGTCAGCGGTGGCGCAGGTGTCAGGAATAGAATAAGAGCGCGTATTTTCCGGAACCAGGTTAGTGATCGCCAATCTAGGACACCTGGTGACAAAGAGGTCTCTCTCTGAGACTTAAAAGTCGCACATATAAAGCGACGGTGAAGGTTGTATTGTTTTGTGGCAGCGAAACTTGACCGCTCGGGATAGATGACAAGAACCATCTTGAGATAGTTGACCAAGTCGCTCGTATCGGGTGGCACCAACGAAAAAGCAACGAAGAAGTTAGGAAGTGGTTGTTCGGCACTGAGTGTCACACGAGTTCTCTCGTTCACTCTTTAAATTTGCACGGACTCATGTGGTTAGGTCATGTACTAAGGATGCCAGCTAATCGCCTGCCACACCGAATGCTCTTTGCTGACGATGAGGCCGACTGACGTAGAGAAATGACGTCGCTCACGAAAGGGTTGGTCATTGTGAACGTGTTCGTCTCCTGGATTGGGACTCGCGCGACTCATAGTCGATGTCTGGGTGAGTTAGGTGAAATGACGGTTGATCGGCTTCAGTGTCATGAATGTTGTCGTAGTTTGTGAAATGATTCCTCCCAGTGAAGCGGGGCAGTGAAAGCCGCGATGAAACGGTCTAGCTGATGAGGCCTTATTTTCACCTATAGCTTGACTGTTCGCTCACAAGTTGTAGACACATTAGTGTTGAATGTTTGATTATAAGCGTAGCTACTTTTTGTGATTAGGTCCCCTGCCATCACGCTTTTTTCCTTCTCGTTTCTTACACAAGGTTTGGTTACTTCATAGTTGTTTGGTAATTAAGCATCAGTGAGAACTGCTGGTATATTGTTGTCTGTTTTCGTGCTGATGATGTAGGTACGGGGAGCCGGTTTATCCGGCGATGCAGCCGATGAATTATGAAGTTAGTGATGTGAATATTTATGGTTGTATGTGGACTGAGTTACTGCCGAGACGCCCCAACGGAGACAAAACATCTAAGGTTCTCAACTAAATCCCATCGCTCAAAAGCCTGTACCGCAAGGTAACAGGTAAGTGGCGATGTATTATAACCGATACCGTCTCCGAAAAAAGTTGCCAACCCACTTTTTGGAGTGCCAGGTGACTGACTTTTCAGATCTCTACCTAATTCCTGTCAGTGTGGTCGTCACACGGTTCAGTTTATTTCAGTTGTTCGGATGCACTGGCCACCGAACCGCGTTACAGCCCATTATCGTTGTGACGGGGTTCCATGCATCCTTGATCCCTATTGATCTATATGTTTGCGATGCTCTGCGGTCTTGTGATATATATATAAGATAATTAAAAAAGGGGCACACTAAGTGATGAACGACCTATTGTGACGTTTCAAGTCCACATAAGGATGCGTTATCAAACGAATGAACGTGTCGGGATTAGATTGTTCTGCCGCACACCATGTCCGCCTGTCCTGTCTTCGCTCGTTCTACGCTTCGCCTTCAACGATGCTGACGTAGTAACTGTCTATGTCGATATGTCGATGAAACAAAGTCCGCGAATAGGGAGTTTCCAGTACAAGCCGAGCCCCTTTCATTTTCGCTTGTGCGACCACTTTTGCATCGTCTACTTTGACTTCGTGACCCGTGTCCGCACAGTGGTACCACAGTTGTGACATATTGTTGGTCACACCCGAGGCATGGAATCGCGTAGACCACGCCAGACTGTTCGTTTTGTTCTACATGATCCTTAACGTTAAACAGAGCCAAACGGAGTGATGAATTTGGCTTGTGTGCTATTGGGATGCCCAGTGGTTGGAGCATCCTTTGAACTGCTTCACATATGTCGTGAATATATGGCACTGTCATTCGTGTTGTAGGTTTTTCACGTCCACTTCTTGTGAACACTTTGGCAGATGCCTTTTTGAAACTTCTGGGGTACCCATTAGAAGCAAACAGTTTGAACAGGTGTTTTGTTCTTGTCTTCTGATTTTGGGCTGTCCGCTGTCACCATTTTTGTTCAATTTCGTCATATACGAAATAATGGAGGATTGTCTGCGGCACTCACAAGATGTCGACCTGGACCTCCTACCTGGTGAGAGACTGACTGATCTTGATTAAGCTGACGACAATGTGTTGCTGTCTGAGAAATTTCAAGCAGCGCAAGCAATGCTGGACGCAATTTTGCGTTCTGCTAAATATTTCGGAATGCGCTTTGCAGCCTCAAAATGCAAAGTGCTTCTGCAGGATTGCTGTGACCACGTAGATTTGATGTTGGATAATGTAGTGATGGAGGTTGTTGACCGGTTTGTATACCTGGGAAGCTGCATCAGCAGCGGTGGAGGTGTAGGGAATGAAATAGAAGCGCGTATCTCTAAGGCTAGGGCGGTATTCGCTAATTTGAATCATCTCTGGAGACTGAGGGGTATTTCTCTGAAGCTTAAAGGTCGTGTATATAAGACAACAGTGAGGGTCGTATTACTTTACGGTAGCGAGACCTGGCCAGTCAGGGTAGAAGACGTGAACCGTCTTCAAGTATTTGACCACCGATGTCTGCGTTCAATCGTTCGTATTGGGTGGCACCAGCGCGTAAGTAACGAGGAGGTGAGAAGGCGGGTGTTTGGTAGTGATTGCCAGACGAGTTCTTTTGTCCAGTCTCTACGTTTGCACATTGTTAGATGGTTGAGTCACGTAATAAGGATGTCAGCTATTTGTCTTCCACTTTGAGCACTGTTTGCTGACACTGCGACCGACTGGTGTGAGGTGCGAGGTGGACAGATAATGACCTGGCGTAGGGATCGAGTTCGTCTCGCGGACTGGGATCCTCGCGACTCAGAGTCGGTGGCTGGAGACTCTAGGCGGAATGGCGGCTAATCGAGCTGAGTGGCGTGAATGTTGTCTTTGTTTGTCCGAGTTGTCTGTGAAGTAGGTGCATTTAATGACGAGGGGCAGTGAAAGTCGTAAGGAAGCTGTCTTGCTGATGACGCCTTACTCTCACTTGCAGCTCGGTTGTTTGTTGGCAAGGTGTAGACGAGCACCTTGATGTTGAATGTTTGGGTACGGCCGTAGGTATTTTCAGTAGTTTGGTTCCTTCCCGTTCCCTTCTTTTTCCTTATCTCTTTCTATATAAGGTTTGTTCGATTTCATCATGGTTTTGTGGCAGTTAAGCATTGGTGTGAACCACTGATGTATTGCTGTCTATGATGATGATGATATGATGATGTGTTCGAGCAAGCTACACTGCGTGTGTGCACGTCGAAGCGTTTGCACGCAGCTTTTGAGCTGACTTGCTGGATGATTGCTATCCAATCTGAGAATGACATCAGTTGTTTTCGGTTTACGATAGACAGTGATTTCAAGCTTGCCATCAGGTCGTCTTAGGATCAGTACTCCGAGAAACTCAAGGCGTGAGTTCTTTTCTTCTTCGCTCGTGCAGGTTATTCCGTCTATTACGTTATTAAGACAGCTGTAGAACTGGTCAAGCTCAGTCCGAGGTAGAACAACAAATGTGTCATCCACATATTGAAGCCACATATTAGGTTTAAGTGTCTGGAAGGCTTCAGATTCGAAGTGTTTCATTACGGCGTCTGCGAATAATCTCGATATAGGTGAGCCCATCGGTGTGCCTCTCTTCTGCAAGTAGATTTGGCTGTCGATTTGTAGGTAAGTCTCCATGCAGAGCTCTATTAATGGAATCAATTCCTTTGAAGAAAGGTTCGTCCGATTGCGGAGGCTGTCGTCCTCACTTATAAATGCCTCTGACTTTCTATCACAAGTTCCTCCGGTATGTTAGTGAAAAGCGTCGTAACATCAAAGGAAACCAGTGCATCATCTTCCAATTTCAGGCCCTTAATCTGACTCAGGAAATCTGCTGAGATGTTTGCGTCGTGGTTGTCGTCAGGTAAAAGTGGTCGGAGAATACGAAAGAGGAACTTCGCCAGTTGCTAGTTTGGGGTCGTCCCGGATGCAGCGATTGGTCCCACTGGTAGTTGATCCTCGTGGACCTTTGGTAGCCCTTATAATCGTGACACTTTTCCCTAAATCGTTCTAAGGTGTTTTAAGGTGTCTAATGTGTTCCTCTGTGAGTGATATCTTTTTTTGAGAGCTGTCACAGTTTTAGTGATTGGAGCCCTCAAACATTTTGTGGGTTCCTCTGTCACATGTCCATATGTTGTAGAGTCTTTTAGGAGATCGCTCACTTCGTCTTTGTAATCTTGTCTGTTCAATGTGGCTATGTCGTTGCCTTTATCTGCGGGATAAATGACAATTCTGTATCAAAATTTTGAACCACTGTCATGTGAAAATTCGACCCAACCAAATTGCCCTAAATGTTCACCCCTCTGCATACAACCCCCCTTGTTTCTGGACGTTAATTGGACCTTGACCTAGACGATTTTGTTTTGTCACGCCAATTTGATGGCTGTGCGAATAGCGAGTTGCCGGTCACTGTACTTTACTCGATTGGTGCGTGCACCCCATTCTTTGGGGCTCAGCTCTTCCCCATTGTTTTGAACCTGTTGACTTCTCACAAGAGCTGTTCTGGGTACGAATGCCTTATTATGTGATTATAGTTCATATTTATCCCGTTAAGCAGCAAATTGTAACCCATTCCCCGGAAACGATCTGTAGATCAAAACTGTTGAGGTTGTCTAAATATTCACTTTGATAATTTGTTCAATAGTACTGTGGCATTACGATCCAATATTATTTTGAATATTTGGGATCTGGTTTATCGCTACGCGTTGCTCAACGTCTTCGTGGAAGATCGTACAAATTTAGTCGTTCTTCCTGTGTATTCAGCGCTTTACTTTCACTAGTTGTCAAGGTATATGTTGATTTTTGACTGGTGAGCTGTTGGCACGTTTCTTTCCTGTCACACTGCTGCATTTGCTCATCTAGGCCACGGCGTTTTATTCCTGGTTCGAAACATGCGATGAATTTTGTTGTAGACGCGTCCGCATAATTGAATTTCAAACCTTTTAACAGAGTGACCTTTACATCGAGTGTGTGCTCATGGTCTGATAGGTTGTGTATAGTTTCGGCGCTATGTTTCCCAGGCAGACTGAGGCACTGGAATTTTTGCTTTACTCGATCTTTTGTTTTTTTTTGTCTTAGAGTCTTGAAAGTTTTATAGCTTTGGTCTTGTTGATCCATTCTGAATCGTGTATTATATGCAGATATATACGTTTCGAAGATATGAGCATTCGATCATGTTCTGGAGCTACTCGTTTCTAATCAAAGAGGTCGACCCAAAAGTTTGTCCAAAAAATGCGTCAAACTGTGAACCATAGATCAATCTCATGAGTATACACTGCGTGTAACATCTCGGGGGCTTATCGAAACTGACTTTCATTTTCAAGTTTTTTCTTCCGTTTTTGTACATTGAGTTTGAGTTTTGCTTACTTTTGCTAGTGCCCACGGTTACGGCTCAAATCTGAGAATGATTAGTTGATTGTTGTCTGCTCAACGTCTCATGCGATTTTAGTTCCTATAAGACACGTCGATGTGTTTTCGGACAACTTTGTTGTGCATCTTCTCGCGCCAACTACATGGACAGCGTCGGACGGCTGCTTTGAGTATTTAGTACGCATAATTGATTATGTTCCCTATCGTTTGGAGCGTGTTGGACGCAGAGTTAGTTTGCTGACTACAGATAGAAGGTTCTGAGAACAACTAACGAAAGCCGTAGAGTTCTGAGTGACGATTTCCACTTGCCACTGCCGTCAGAATACGAACTGGTGAGATTAGAAACGGAACAAGGGGACAGCCAGGCAAGGAACAACTTGGTAAATTATCCATGTGAACAGTGCATTTCTTTCCTAGTGTGCGTATCGTACACCTGTGGTGGTCGGTTTGGTGGCGCAGTGGTTTATCACATAGTGACCATAGTCTTTTCGACACCATCAGCTTTCGAGTGCAACCTTCTGAGATTGTCAACAGAAACCCTGTATTTAGTCGTGCGTGGCAAGCTACCGCTTGCGCACATTTCTTTTTGTATTATGTTCAGGGTGCCGAACGACTCTGTCTGATGCGCTAAAATGGCAGACAGGGAGTACATCTTCCTGTGTGAATAACCGTGTTTACTAAGTCTGCAAGAATGTCCGTGACAGTAAAGGACACATTTACACTCAAGTTATTTCACTACATTTTGACCACAATCTCATGCATTACTGAAACTGTTCCAAGAGGATTTATATTCATACTACCTATTCATGCTTCTGTTTTTTAGCCTGTTCAACGACAGCTAACAAAAACCTCATCAAAAGAAAATCTGTAACGAAGGAATATTTCGAAATATATCTTTGGACCTCGTTTAATTTGTTTTGCTTCCGGTTGATGGCAGTATAAACACATTGACAGTGGCCGCTGTAGTACTCCG
This sequence comes from Paragonimus westermani, assembly GCA_008508345.1. Taxonomy (NCBI): domain Eukaryota; kingdom Metazoa; phylum Platyhelminthes; class Trematoda; order Plagiorchiida; family Troglotrematidae; genus Paragonimus; species Paragonimus westermani. The sequence continues at coordinate 68,520 of QNGE01003419.1, read as the reverse complement.
TTTGGTTAGCTTTGGCGCAAGACTTGTTTATTACCAGCATATGTCGACATGCATTTGATACATGACGTCATGGAATTATCAGTACCGCTATGAATGACATGCTAGATTACTACCGATAGTTGTGTGTTCAAAGGTTTCGGATCGATTTTGTTTGTTATCCGAGATTTCTTGTCCGAATTCAATCAGTTTAGCCCTGCGCCAACAAGTATAGGTACGTCTGAAACGTGTCTTTCGGCGAAAATGAATGAACTAATCTGACCTAGGTTTATATTCTAAGGCAGACCGGTTACATTTTCTGCACAGTAGTTGGTGATAGTTGATGACAGACGAGTTCATAAAGTGTAAGTATCTATCCTGTCAGTCTTTTTGCCAGAACTACATGTAGGTATCTCTGGGTTGGATTACTAGAGGATCAGTTTATACGTAATTTCGGGGTCTTCGAGTTTTCTGCTATTTTTTAGAATTCTTCTACGCAAGTTTGGTGGGTATAACATCATGTTGCGGAGAATTTTGTTAACATCAGACAGCAGGCAACCCTGTTGGGTGGATCGTTTTACTGCATAACATGTTTTGTCACACGGATTACCTGGAGATACGAATCGTAGGTGGGTTGCTTCGCGTCATATATATATATATATATATATATATATATATATACCTGCATTGGATCGTAGTCCATGTAAGGAGCAGTGTCGTGGTACGTAGTCTCATTTTCGATTCGTTGTGTACCAAGTCTGACTTCACCGCTAAATTTTCTGTTCCCGAAAACCTACCTTTCGAGTGCGTCTTTCGTTTCTGTAGAGCTTTATCAGTTACCTTCCCATCTCCTCACGCCTGACCTGTTGGAAACACATTCCTCTACTTTTCCATCCATTGGTCTATAATCGGTTTTGTGGAGTGGAAGGCGGTACGAATGATCCTGCCATGCGGTTCCACTTCAGTACTCACTTACTTAAACACGTTGAAAGAAAAAACTTAATAACATCAACTTATATTGATAGCATACAATTGGTTTGTGATCGTTGCGACGATCGCGATTGATACCCAGTTCCCGTCCTTGATTTACCACACAACCGTATCATAAACAGATGCGAGAGGCAAAGGTTTTGTAGGTTCTATTCCTCGATGCGTTGAACCACAAGACCGAGAAGGTTAGTTGTGAAATGTAATAAAGTGCAGTACTATCTGGAATAGGATGTAAGCAATGTGAGTTCTGAGGCCTGAAGAGAATGTTTTGGGTTCATATGTTCTCATGCCCTAAAAATGTGTTACGTGCGAGACCTATTGATGACTACTTGTTCTAATCCTCACCTCCCTGCGGCTCTGGCAATAATGGTGAGTTCTCAATGTGGTATTATTTCAGCACAACCGCTGTTTGAAATTTCACTAACCAATAGAGGAGCTTTCACTGGTGCCAGGGGCGCGCGTTTTTGAGAAACGGTTCAACGGTTGCTCTTAGTTAAAAAATGTTTTCGTCCGTGAATCCTTCAAGTTTGTTTTCCCGCTATCACGTTCTTCAACACCATGAAAGCACAAGCAAGTGCCCATTTCCAAAACCTACTGATGTGCTAGGCAGTTACACCGGCCCTTTGTTTGCACTAGTGCTGAAAGTCTTCTGTCACAACTTTTCCGAATGACGAAGTGTTGTTTTTCATCACCTTCGCTATTCAGAGTATAATCTTGAAACTTTTAGACAGGTTTGCCTTCGACGAACATTTTATCGTGCGAAATGGACCCAGATTATTGTGGCTTATCTATATATTATATATATATGTATATATTACGTCGATGCACTCAATGCTTCGCAACACGAGAGCCATTGATTTCTTCGCCATATCAGACTACGTCTCCTACCAAAGATGTTCATTGTCCTTCGGACGTCCTACGGAAGCAACCTTCAGTAGTACTGCCTCCATGCTTCAAGTCCATGTTACATCGGCCACTGGGCTGTCATGTCCAGTTTTATTCACAACTCGCAACCAAGGCATGGCGTGACGAACGGTGAGTTGGCATTCGAAGGAGTTGACCAAGCCAACGAATTCTGTAAGACAAGATGATTATGTTCAGAGGGCGACAAGGCCTACCTATTTTAAAGACAGGTGGGCAAACTTCGTCACTGTTGACACGATTTTCTTACCACGCGCCAGTAACGCTCCAGAGACACTGATGGTGGAAAACAAACACTGAACGTTTTTCGCACGAATGGGCCAGGTTTCGCAGCCCTGTGGTGAGACCGCTCTTACAGAGACAGATATCCGGCTCTTCGCAGAAAGACAAATCATACCGACTCCGTAAACCTCAAGTTGGCAGATGCTATCCATGCCTTAACTATACAAGTTTTGATCTCATTAACCGCTCCGTCAGTGGTGATACGGTTGTTAATGTACATGAGCTTCTCGGCTATCTCCAACAGCCCGCCACCGAGAGTGAGAACAGATGAGGATTCCTGCCAATTTTGAAATGCCTTACACTTAGAAGTCCTACCTAGTTGGCGAATCGAAGTTCGGCGTCTAAAATGTTCTGGGCTGCTTGTGAACCCTCACAGATTAGAGCCATGCCATCTGTACATCCTTTGTCTGGAAGTCCAGTACCATAGAATATTTCTACACTTTCATATTCACATTCTGTTAGGGCGCACTGCAGTATCTCATCTACTGTGAGGCTGATTAAGAAGAGGGACTAGAAAACCTTGTCATACCTTACTTGAGATGCTGACGGTTGGTTATGCGATGTCATATGTCGTAACTTGACCCGAGGTCTGGCGGTTGATAGCGTTCTGTTTGTCTATAATTCTCGGGCTCATCTTTCTTCGGTAGACGGACCCAGAATGCAATTCTGTTAGCTGAACCAAAAGCCCCTTTGATATTTAAACAGATAGTCGTTGTCAGGTTTATATGCGAGGGGCGGAGTGTGAAGATGTGATCGACATGGTCACAACTAGGGCAGAAGTGGCCATGGAGCTCAAGTTATTGAAGCGTAATAAGGCTCCTGGACCAGACCTCCTCCTTCTCTTCAAGGATGGTGGAGTGAGGTTGCTATCAGAACTGACAAAACTTCTCCAGACGATCTGGGAGACTGAAGAGGTACCTCGTAATTGGTGCCTATCAACAGTCATTCCCGTTTTTAAAAAGGGGGCTCAAAGTCTGTGTGACAACCACAGGCATCGGTTTGGTGTCCGTTGCGTGCACGTTACTCACTGGCCTCATTTTACGTTGGCTCACCAAGCCCAGAGACAGTCAGATACGCGAAGAACAAGCAGGATTCAGATCCGGTCGGAGGTGTGTTGATCATATTTTTACCTTACGACGGATCTTGGAACATTGGCATTCATATAGGCAGCCGACGGTAGTGATCTTTTTGGACCTGAGGGCTGTTTTCGATTCAGTTGCTTGTAACGTCCTCTGGAGCTCTCTCCTATGCAAGGGAGTACCAGAGAAATACGTGATTCTACTGAGGTCACTGTACGCTCACTATGCAAGCAGAGTAAGAGTTTATGGACAGCTGTCTCGAGCGTTCATCACTTCTGGTGATGTTCGTCAGAGGTGTCCGATTTCCCCCTTCCTGTTCAATTTTGTCATGGACGACACTCTGGAGAGTGCGCTTCGTGAATCCAGTGGGCTTGGTGTTGAGCTTCTTCCTGGCGCTAGATTGACTGATCTGGAGTACGCCGTCGACGTTGTCTTACTTAGCCCCTCTGCCGAAGACATGCAGACCATGCTGAACAAGGTGAGTGATCGGGCTCGTTTGTATGGAATGCACTTCGCACCTTCAGAGTGCAAAGTGTTGCTTTAAGACTGAGGCATTTCCACCCTCGCTTTCTTCATTGCAGGCAATCCGCTTGAGACTATGAGCAGTTTCACATACTTGGGTAACACTGTCTCGTCAGCCTGTAATATTGCTGATGAGATATCAGCGAGGATAACAAAGGCAAACTTCCAAACTGCGCCATCTGTGGCGTCGAAAAGACGTTCGGTTGTTGCTGAAAGGAGGGATATATAACGCCTGCGTGCGTTCCATTTCGCTGTATGGTTCGGAAACGTGGCCTGTTCACAAGAAAGATATCAGCAGGCTTGCTATGTTTGACCGTTGTTGTCTCTGCCAATTGGCCCACATTAAGTGGACTGATCGCGTGAGCAACGTGGCAGTTCGCCGGCGCGTATTCCGGAACGTTCGGGATGCGCGATCAATGGGTAACTAATTACGTTGCACAGCTTGCGATGGTTCGGTCACGTTCTCCGTATGCCAGCTGAGCGTTTACCGTACCGGGCATTATATACCGAGGGCACTAGCGATTGGGTTAAACCGCGTGGTGGTCAAGCAACAAAGTGGTCAGGAAATATGAAGACTTTGACTGCTCCATTGAGCAAAGTGGGCAGGCATTGCCTGCCTGGATGTGGTCCTCGTGATCACTCAAACTGCTGGTTAGATACGTTATCGGAGATGGCGGTGTGTCCCAGTCAATGGCGTAACTGTATCCATACCATTTCTAGTTCTTTCGCTTAGTCTTTAATATTTGTTGACCTTCTTAGTAACGTTTCCTTCTAGGATATTCCACGTCACTGTTGAGGTGAGCGGCGACCCGAACCACAGTGCCTTTGGTCAGGCTTATGGATGTTATGATGATGATAATGATGATGATGATGAACTAGGGTGAATCCCAGTCTGCTCCTCGCGGACATGTTCATGCTTTTCACTTTGTCTACAAATCACAGCAGTTTAAACTGCTCCGATGCAATGGGGATCCGGTTAATCTCAGTGATTTGCCCACGAAGTGCGTACGCCCTTTTTTTGAAAATGGGGATGATTTTGTCCAAACCTTGGTCTTTTGAGGCGACCTCACTGACCCAGAGTTTGCAGAGTGGGTCTGTTAGCTGTTCGACTACGGCTGCACTGCCATATGCAAAAAGTGCATGAGGGAGTTCGTCTTGGTCTGATGCCATGTGGTGTTCCAACAACTTGGTCTCAGGAGGGATTTCTGCTTTCGAGGACTGGAGAAACATCAACAGACCATTGGGCATGGACAGGGCCCGAGAGCACGGTAAATGACGGGGTTGGCCAGTTAAAATGCTGTTTGAACTGCACAGCTCAGTGTCCTGAGCGTCCCTGCGGGTTATGGGCAAGCTCGTCATTGACGTTGCCCATCACCTCGCACACACCTACGTAGTCTCCTGCTGTCCGTCGTTCGGACGAAATGGAAAGGCTTTCGAGAGTCTCCGGTAACAGTGCGTTGTGTTCATCAGGCCTGGCGATCCTCTCGTAGTTGCCTCCAAATTTCTAAGCGAGTAGTCTCGTGAGCTAAATTTAACCCACTACTGGATGGACTATTCCGGAGAGCGTCAATACGTTCAAGTAGCCTTGGAGGAACCACGGGGGTTGAACGATCGGTAGCAACACACGCACACATGAATTGCGTACCGTGTGCACTTGATGCGCTTCAATATATTCTGATGAGGGGTTCTAGGTTAAAGGTAGGCGCGTTCTCATAAGCGTGGAGTGCCTGTATCCCTGCTAGTTAAGACACATCAGTACGTGTTTGACGGCGAAGTGATGCCCCATCAAATCGCAGAACGAATTTGTCACATATTAGTACGTGATCGGAATTCACACATGCACTCCACACTAACTTACCGTCTTGTAAACGTCCATGCCACCAATAGCTGACAGCTACGTGATGAGTCTCCATTCATGACTGCCTTAGCGACTGAGATCGTCGGATGACTCGTTGACCTTTAGAATGCTGGAAACCGATGCCTGCCAGAAACAGACCGTTATGAACACAGGGCTACAACGAATGGTTACTGTTGTCTGTTGGACGAGTACCTTAAGTGTGTGGGCCACCTAGGTCACTCTCATTAGCATTTGGCCTGTCTACTTGAGTGTTCGGGATTACGACCAGTGCAACAATATTCGTACATCGCGTGGTGTAAAGAAGATTAATGAGCTGGCAACAAAATAGTCCCTGACCTTGTCTTGTTTAATCTCTGGAGACGTATGCGGTTACAAATAAACAGTGTTTGTAGTGGGCACCTCCCGGTGTTCTGGCCGTACCCCTCAGTTTGACAGCACACGCATTTTTCCGAGCAGACAGCGCCTTCTGTGCCTATGCGCTTCGAGCGATTTCAACACCGGCTTTGCCAGAGTTTCCAAACAAGCGCACATTGTGCAGTCGCCAACGGAGATTGAAATTATAACAAGATACTAGAACTCTGAAACCGTGTTTCAAAAAGGTCGCAGATATCTGCAAGAGCTGTCTGTAGACCTACCTACATAAGTGTTCTAACATTGAAGATGACAGATGTAAGTGTTGTCCGGGAGGGGAAGAACAAAAACTAGGATGTCCGTCAGGCAAAGAATCCTTGGCGTTTGTTACACTACCTCCTGGGCTATAGCTTCTGTTACGAGCAGCGAATGGTGTGTGCCTAAGAACAAGATCGGGAGGACATCAACGAAAGTTCCCAACAGTAAATTGTTGCCTGAGAACAAAGTTGACGGTCGGTATTTTGGCTATGTAGTTAGGGTGGCATATGAGACGAAATTCATAACTAATATGGTTCTAGACTTGGGAGCGTAGTATTCATATATATTACCCGGGCCTAAGAAGGAGGATGACTTTAGGGGCTCCATCCCAAGCCTTCGATTCAAGAAAAGCTTACCTCACGAGGCAACAGAGCAAAGCACGGGGGTTGCAGTGTATTGGGAGCCGGTGACCAATCGCGATTCACATTCCGGTCGAATAAAGTCTATCTATCTAAGATGCCCAGTTCATCCTGCATGAGTTTGTGATAGAAGCAATGCGGAGGTTCGAGAATTCACCAGGGAAGGCAGATCTGGTGTAATCGGTCCGCCTAGCCAGGGAGTCCATGACCAATAGGGCCGCTGCGACGCTTGGCTTCTGTTGCCGAGGCCTGGCGACTAATTTTTCGCATGCGCCTATCGAGTGGGGTCCAAACATTAAAAGTACCCAGTTAATCTTTTATACCCGTTGGAGCTGGTGACCGCCACGCTTATTCTTACACTTTCCTCGGGGATTGGCAGGAACCGGAAATATCCGTACGCTGGATGGACGACATTCTTTCCGGGAGCCCGTGTGCTTCTTTTGGGGCAACTGGAACCCTTTTGCAGCAGGGTAACAGAAGCCCTGTTGTAGTGCCTTCAAAGAACTTACTTGGCATCTTGTAGGAAACAAGGCTGCTAACATTGAATCTACCAGGCTCTGGTGTTACTGATGCTTATTGTCCTCGACTGTTTATTCATCGGGAGACCCCCTCTCTTGCAGTTAGCTGTCATGTGGGAAGTCGTTCCCTATTCCGTTGCTAAGGAACGCACACGGTGGTGTTGAGCTGAACAGGACGTACGTTTTGGGAACTGAGATTGTGAGGGCAAATGCTAGAGGGGTGCTGTTTCCTACCGGACTAGGTACTAGACTATATCGTTGGCATCGTCAGCGAGCTTCTGGGAGAATTACCACTGAACCATCAGTTTGTTCGTACCATTGATTGTCTTAGTGTCCCATCATAACATGCTATCGAATTCTCATGTTCACCCCGAGAATGTGTTTTCTCCAAGATGTGCCGTCTGTCGTTTGTAGTAAAGCTGCCCATTTTGGTGTGTGGCATAATGATATGGGTGTGAAAGTTGCATGCTTTCTTGGTTGCCGATTCGAGGGTGTGTAGTAACTAACAACAGGCTGATGCAGCAACGTATATCTGCTGGTGCACCAACCGTGGTGTAAAAAGTATTGATGTTCACGGATTCTGTCTATGTTGATAAATAAAAGTCAGCTCGCATGCGTGTGGCGGTTGGCATTTCACCGGGTCTAATTTTACTGAAAGACAACATAACTAAACTGTCAGTCCGTGCGCCACCGGAAAATTCTCATCCGTACTGTGAGTGTACAGTCGCTACTACCGCTGGCCTTTTTTATTCGACTGATCTACTGACATGTATGTAATCTGTAACAATATTACTAGGGAACTCACCACAAATTACATTGTCTAGAACACATGACTTGCGCGTTGTGAGCCTTAGGCTTTGTGAACAAATGCATGTTCACGAAACTTGTTCAGATAACTACTCCTAGTATAGCGTCAGCACTCGGATGACTTCACCCTCTAGCTGTGGTTTGTAAGCTTTTAATGTTTTTCATGAACAGTGAAATGGGGTAGCTGATTGACGTTGGTCTAGAGTAGCTCTGTTATACAGTTTTATTTTGAATAAATAATTGTACGAACTTCAGTGTAGAAGGGAGTGGCTACGGGAGAAACAAGGTTGCGCTATCGAATGATGGGCCCATTTTAATTGGCAATCAGCTGGAAAGTATGTTCAAGAGCTCGCGTGGTCTTATTATCCGTTTGCCCACAAATGGTTATTTCACATTAACTCTCAGGTTTCTCGTGTAATGATTGTGTCGTATGATCGGCGTTCATACAGTCTCATACTTACGAGATCAGAATTCTTACCAAATGTATGCTGTGTACAAGGTGTAGCTGAAACACACACTACTTCAAACACTGCCTTTTGCTCTGGGGATTTTCGCAACCTCGTTATTTTACCCTCTCAGCATATACGTTTACTTGCCAGAAGGTTCAGTTGGGGTTACAGCCTTCTTCTTTTAGGCACTTCGTTCAATTAAAACCCTCTTTTACTGAATGACTCCACGCACAAATAAATTCATTAAAGTGTACCTTTATAGGACGTTATCATATGGGACTAACCTTGCATCATCTCTTCATTACCCTCATGGCCCAACCCACCGCTTTTTCAGTGGGGCCTCCCAATGATGTCGCTCTTCGTCGCGTTCATTTTACCCATCATACCTGTGAATAATATCAGTTGTTCTACGCTTTCGGAACGGGTTTCTGTCAGTAAACTACCGACGGTAAGTTACTATGTAGTTTTTCCCATAAACTTTCTCGACAGTGTTAATGTTTAGCTCTACCTATAGTAGCTTATGATCCTGTCGCTTATTTACATTCAGAGTTATCAGCGTAATGTTAGACATTTCCTTTGTTGTGATACAATGAACTCCGTGCCCTTGTTTTCATCAATCGTTTAGAGGCTATTCATTTTTGATTTTAGCACCTACCAAAATAATTTCAAATCTTGCTGTCAGATGCATCATCGTTATCGGTAATTACAAAGTAGTGGTTGACGCTAGTATTTAAGTGCCACAAAACTATGAGAAACCCTGTTTTATAGGTAAAGGATAAGAGGGACGGAGGAACCAATTCAGCAACTCATCTCTGTGCTCGTGAATGAACTCAGACTGCCTACCTCCCTGGGCAAACTATCCGAATTACAATTGAACGTGAAATATCGTTCAACCTTACTAATTGTCCTCGCTTCACATGTAGTTCGGTCAAACGGTGACAACGTTAAAACCACCAAACACGATTTGCCGCCGTTTCCACTTATGTCTTCAACCGAAGACTAAACAAATCCCAGACGTTCATAATATTAGTCTTTATCAATGTTCTCCGTACGATTTGAGCCATAATCGATCTACGGCGTTTTTGTGAGATTAAGTTATAGGAATACGAGTGCGCTAAGCTCGTTAAGGAATACAGATATTGTTTCCTATGTGTAATTCTTTCTATTTGCTTCATATAGTAAAATGTGTTAGTTGGGACGCCACATGGTTGTGTAATAGATTTAAACGCTGTTTATGACAAGTTATACAACCTAAGAATTCTTTATGAATGGTCGTGGATTTACGTGCTTTCAAGTTGAACATCACCCACAATTGACCGCAGCCTCCACATTCAGACACGCTTTTCTGACAGTCTTTCCGGAAAAGAAACGCCAAACTGGAATTACCCCTTTGTTGGGGCTCTTCAGTAATGCATAGGCTTACCACGGCCGGGACAAAACCTCCGACGACTCTTTTCGAGGCAGTCCTGTTGACCATTGCGCCACTGACCCCACACTAGACACGGCCGAATTGCCATACTTGGACGATCAGCCACTCTCGCTTGTGAGCATTGATCGGGTTGTCCGTTCATCTCGCCAAGCGACACAGTTACCGTCTGTTAACCGCATTCGATAAACCTGCAATTGACACTCCTTAGATAGGTCGAAATCTCCGATCCCATTAAACCTGCTAGGTGAGTCTAGTGCTTCTTTTCAGAATAGGCTGGTTGGAAGGTCTTTCTGAATGCGGAGGCTGCAGTAAAATGTGTGTTGCCTAACTTGAAACTTAGGAATAGTTACAAGCAGAACGGTGGTGAAATCAGAATGAACCGATTCACTGTATTTCAAGATATGTGGGTTTAGTATACCACTACATTAAATAAGGCTATTTACGATTAGTCTACTCCGTTATGCTGCTCCAAATGGATTCCGAACTCATGGTGTAGATGATCATTGAGACGGTTAATTCCGGAATTTCACTGAATTGGATAACAGCATCCGTTAGCCTTCAATTCCAAATAAATCAATGTACAGAAAACAGGTAGGTGGAGGGAGGATGGGAGGTTCACAACCTTAGGGAAATGTACGCTTTTCGATTTTCTTTTATTAAATACCATGTGTACATGCATGCGTCAGCAGACTGTAAGGTGTGGGAAATAAAAGTTATGAAGTACAAAATTCTATACAAGCGCGACAGTTGGCGGTCTCTGTTGCTAGCTGAATCCAAAGTACGCCTGTGCATATGCACCTCTGCGAATGGCTTGCGTTGCGCCCCTTACGATTCCAATCACACTGCATCTGATGTGTACCTAACGGGATAACTCTGGTAACATGTGAATGGAAATTTTTGCATCTAAATATGTCCACACTGGTTGGCGCAATAGTCTATCTGTCTAGTCAGTCTTTTAAAAATGAGCAATGCGAGACCATACAAGGATAGTATCTTAGCCATGTCAGAAAGTCAGAGAAATGGAGTTTCAATTTAGCGTAGATGCTGGTAGCAGTCGTGCAGATCAACTCGAAACGAGTTGAGACTTCTGTGAATTAATTTAACTGTTCCACTGTTTGGTCTATATATGTGAATCAGGGAGCGGAGACTAAATCGTCGCGTGCTAATTTTATTTCAGGCCGCGACCTTTTGGGTTTGCTGCTTTAGTGCGCTTGGTGATTCTGTTGACTTAATCCTACTGGTTTCATCTATGATCTTTCCTTTTCTCCTACCAATTTCCGTAGACGTAGCCGAGACCAGTTTTTCGCGCGGCTTTCAGCACTCAGTCGTTCTGCTAATTTCATTTTATGGACTACTTTAAATAGATCCCCTAACCAGAGATCTTCAATTTCTTTCTAGATTGTTGGGAAACTTGTCTAACTGTAATAATACTCCTCATTATGGTCTCAGTAACTCTGTAGTGATCCAACATTTGGAAGCACGCATGTCTCTTGCCTCCAAGATTTTGTTCGAATCCGTTTTTTTCTATTCATTCCAACCTTTCTAACTGTATATCCAAATTCTCAACTCGGTCCCATTTCAAGTCCGTTCGTGCGCTCTCCCAGGCGCACAGTTCGTCTGTTATATTTTACGTAGAATACCTGTTTATTAATCCCGATAAGTTCTTGAAGTTACTTTAGTAATTCTATTACACACTGTCTGCTGAGGGTGTGATTGTGCAAATTCACTCTTGAGCCAATATTCACCCCTCGAGCAATATCCCCACTTGATTTGATTCGGATTTTTCCTTTAGTTTGTTCTCTGACATTCCTTCAAGTTTCGCCATAGAGTGTTGACGATTTTGTCTTCCTATCATGCTATTGACTTTTCTTTGTACATATCTGATTGTGCACCCCCTCTATGACACACGGATTGTGCCTTTTCCCCAGGGCTTCCTATCCACATATTACACTTCTGTTCTCCTATCTATTTCAGATACCTCTGGAGCAAGGTTCTCCCTGGGGTTAGTGGAAACGTTTTGTTTTTCAAAAGCCTGTTAGATTTATAATGGTTACGTACCGCGCTTTGTCCCGGTAGTCTTGGACCCCAATCACATTAAGCAGTTCAACTGTCTTCAGAATAATTTGTTGGTTTATGTTACATTCCATCTGCTGAATTGTCAGTGCTACACTAGTACTTTGATACGGCACCCTTAAAGTATTTTATAATAGGTTTCTACGTTTTTATTAGACCACTGATCGATTGTCTATGATGTCGGCATCTTCCAAGGTGGGGTTTACTTTTATGCGGTGGGTATCGAAGTACTTCTGTGTTGTCCAATTAAACCGTTGTTCATAGTGGTAAAACTGCGGCTAGAACAACCACCCGCGCGTTCAGTCGGCTGTTTTCAATCTGGTCACTGTGCTTCTTAACTCCGCGTTATGTTGACTATCCTCGTTGTGGATCTTGAACGGAAGATTTAGACCCATCATCTGCACACATCAGTCTGTTCAAGTGGGTTATAACAACCGCAGATTCACGCGAAACTGTCTATCTTTGCAGGCCCTTCTATGTAACAGACTGCACCGAGCCCCTACCATTTAGTCTCCAGGACTGTTCCAGGGATAGTTCAAAAAGGATAATCAGTAAACACGCCTGTAAGAGTATACCAAAAAATAGATTCCACCCGGAGAATAGTCAACGGTTTGATGATATCACATACTTCAGTGGTGTACACAAATATACCGTCAGCATGACGAGAATTCTGTTAAGGTTTTTTTATCTGCCGTGACATAGAGTTCCTTCATATTTGCTCACAGCTTACACATCTACCTAGATTTCTCCCAGCCCCTTCCTAAAAGGAGTTTTGCACTCTGGTTTCGCGTTTGCTAACTTACAGCAATCGTACATGTTCTTGCCACGACAAAGATCTGAAGTCCCAATCATATGCTTGCTAGGCGACTGCGTCGAACGCCGCAGCATTATGTGTGGTCTGCTGCTATGGACGCTGATAACGTCAGTTGCACAATTACGTTTCTCGGGTTGCATACGAATCGCTCGAGATTATGAGGTACCGCATGGATTTATTAAATTCTACGTGCGAATAGGCATCCGCATTCCCGGAATGACAAAAGATTGTGTAATGAGTTGGAACCGGAGCGGTTTCGTTATTGGAGAGGGTTCAGCCAATCAGTGTTCGTGAGCAAGTTGCTACGGCCAGAATTATGGTCAGACTGGCGTCAACTGATCATGCACGGCGATTAGCTGCTGTTGAATGCGTATCTGTTTCAAACAGCCGAGTTGCTAGATGCAAAGTGGTGGAACAACACAACAACAAAGTGGTCAATCAGAACGTGAAGACGCTTGTCGCCTAATAGCAGTCGTAAACGCTGTTGTTTTTCTATAAAAAGGTGATGTTTTTCAATAAATTGAGATTGCTTTGTACCGCTCAGATTCCTGTTCTGATCCACCTCGACTGGGTAGCTCACTAAGCGACAGCTTATAAGAACGTTTAAGTGAAGAAGGTAGACTTCTACTGTTCGAGATGGGCGTACAGTAATAATTACCACACGCTGCCCTAAAATGGCGTATAGCACGTGGACGTTGGTTGACGCTTTCCAGTTCCATGCCCAATCATACTCTCGAATATCTGTCTAATCCATAGCTATACTTCGCAACCGACTGTGTGTGCAACCTTGAACTCTTCAAATCTATTGCTTTTTTGACTGCTAGAAGGATGTGGCTTTTCAGATGTCCTCCTTTGACCATGTATCACGTGTACCACTTAGTTTGATTTTGGTCCGGAGTCTCATTGTAAAGTGTAGTAGAATAGTTCTCACCCTAACATTCCGATCGTCCGAGTGGGCATTCGTGACCTAACACTCCCTTCACATGTTTTAACGTTGTTGTTGGTGCTACTTTTCTCAATTATCAAACTGAATTATATTTGTGCCATCGTATATGACTAAAGTAAGTTTGAAAAATGGACCCATCTAGCAAAACCTTGTTCTAATACCACACTTATTTTCCGTGCACCAGGAGTTTGATTACTTACGAAAGCAAATTCGCTCATCATGTTTGCACAAGTGATGAATGTCTCGAACCGACCATATTGTTATAAGTTGTTTACTGTCTGCCATAGATTGCATCAGTTTACTCTTAATCACTGTCTAAGATTTAGCAAATTGAAAACCGCACATAAAGTGTTGGCGTGAGCCAACGGTTCTTGGTCAGCCCAATCAAGTCTTGACCTTGAACGTTTATTCCCAGCCAACCGCAGTCAACTGAAGCTCATGACTATTAAGAGCGATAGACGTGTTTCTGATTAAACGTCGATTGTATCTTTGACAAAATGACGCTTTCTGGTTGGCGTGATGTAGCTACTGGTCGAACGTTAGCGATTATCTTTGAGACAAACATTTCGACAACTGCATGTCAGTAGCACAATGCAGTGTGTGACAAAAGTTACGTGTATATTTCTGTCAGCTCTCCGTATCTTGACGTAATTGAATAAAGGTGTTTTCAATCCGTTCATACCAAAGTGAGCTGATTACCGCCCCAGTATTTGGTTGTGTTCAGTTTACTCTGGTTCGTTGGAGCTATTTTTATCCTCATGTTCGTATTTCTGTAACTCTGCGTTTGCTCTATCCATTTAACTTGCAGCATGTAGCTTATGTACAACAGTTATCGCTTCACTGCAGCCGTTGGTATTTTCATCCGAAGTGGATACTTTGAGTCGAAGTGCTGCTCAATACTTCTGCAGTCTACAAACCACCGATCCTCAAGACTTTTTTCTCGTAAGTCCTGTATCAAACCTTGATAGTTGTTGCACCATTTGAGTTATTAGTTTTTACTCCCCTTTCAATAAGAAGAACTTACTACATTTAATACCTTCAAAGGAAGTAACGAAACTCAGCCTTTACACCGTACTTCATAGTTTTGGGTAAGTTAATTGCTTCTCTTTCTCCCGGACTATTACGTTCGCATTCCAGTGTGTTTTCCTTACTGTCTAAGCGCACCTCTCTTGCGTCGGTCAGATAGCTTTCTCCTCTTACATTTGATACAAGCTTTGATAACCCTAATTCCAAATTTAGATAAGACAGTCAAAAGACATGACTTGCGCCCGAACAGATCTCGCGACCTCTCCGCTGGTATTTACTGCAGACGAATTAAGTGTGCAGAATTCGAAACCACAGCAATCACAAAAAAGTCCACGTTTAAGTTCAGTTCTGGTTGGTATCCAAGCTGTACCAACATCACACAGTTCTTTCTGTATGCACAAAATGGGATGGCAGTGGCCTCGGCATATCGTAGCAAATGTTTGCTTCGAGTCGAGAACAGAAAGTGATGACTGTGGTCAGTCAGTCACACGTTGCGTCATCAGGTGATAGATGCTTGACGATCGATGATACTGGCTTCTTCCGGTAGTTGCGAAGTTTCTTGATTGCGCGACCGTTTGTTGAACCCACTTTGGTAAGTGTTCGGCAACCCTTGTTCCAAGATGGCGCCCATCCCTGCCAATATACAGTGTTCCGCGTTTACATTTGTATTCATAGATTACTTTTGATTTCTTGAACTGAGATTTCGTTCGCTTAACTGGAAATGTAGGTGTTCGTAACGTTCGGTATATGACTGTTATATAAAATGTTCCTTCGTTTGTGAGTAGTATAGCACGACTTGCACATTCGGGAGCTAAGAAGGCAGGTCTGGACGCCAGGAAGACGAGGCACTAGGAGTGACTATGGGGACGGTATACGCACCACGTGGGACATGTCACTAGGACGAATGACGATGCACTGTTGTCCAACGGCCGTGGATACACTTCGGCCATGTAGATCAGTGTTCGCGTTCGTTGTCCTGCATTCTCACGTAACTTGTAATGAATTTCTTGCAATAAAAGACTTCTCATGCCAAATATCTTCTACATTCACAGCACGACTACCAGCTACATGGTAAAGAACGTGTTGTCAACAGCTAACCTTAAGTGTTGTTCAACTAATGGACACACTGTCTCTTTCGAGTGACAGTTGTAAGACTACTGTCTGTGAACTGTGGGTTGCGAACTACATTGCACATTACCCGTGTTAAATTTTCTCATTGATCTCTTCGGATAACCGTTGCGTAATATGATCTGCCATGTATGTCATCAACATATCTTCTATCGAAGACCAAACTGTTCGATTTGGTTGCCATTTGCTCTCTCAGTTTGACCACAGAGATATCGGCCAAAACTAGACCAAGTGGACTGACCATCGTGACTTCATCAATCCGACAGTAAGCCCTGTCTTGAAAGTTAAAGTTTACGTTAGTTGTACACAATGAAAGTAAACGTCCTAATTCACTTTCCGGGATTATAATGTTTATCTGATTTGAAGTCATATAGGATGGCGAAAATCTGATGGTTTCCTCTAACGGCACGTTCGTAAACGACAATTAGACACGATTAGACGTCGAGATTTTCTAATAACGTGGCCAACTGGCAGCTGTCTTTTAGACAACGCTGTCATACGGTCTCGTACCGATTTTGGCAATTCCTCCAACTGTTTATTTAGTTTATGATGTGAAGACTTGGACGTGGTCATTACTGGTCCTAACGGGTTTCCAGATTTGCACGTGTTGAGAACCCCGTACTTCTGAGGAATTCGAATTCCTTGTGTTTTGGAGTCTTCGAGCGTGGTGGCATCTAGAAAATTACCCTCAATTAACAATCGTAATTATTTGTTAACCCATCATTCTAGGTTCGTTTGGCTATCCTGGACGTCTGTATGAAGCTCATGTCCGACCTGTCTGTTGGGCTGAAGCTTGGCCAACTGAGAAGGTTAGCGCAGTGTGAGGATTTCTAGCTCCGGAGATAATGTAATGCTCTTCGAGTTAATGTGTCACTAGCCCGAGACATCCCCCGTCCATTGAAAATATGAAGGAGACAGGTGGAACGCTTACCCGCAGTAGGTCAAAAAAAGTCTCATCATTGTATAGATCTCTTTAAGGATGACTTGGCACGTTTTCTGATCATATCTTACTACTGCTGGATACCTATACTGTTGCATCCTGACCCACTGACTTGGATGCGCCCACGTTAACTGAAGTGCATGATTGCATCTCGGCTGTCCACCTTTTTGAGGCCGTCGCCCCTGATGACCTCAAGATTCACGGTGTAACTACGCTAGGGCATTTTTTCACTAATCTAATTCACCTCTGACAACAAAGTGGTGTTTTCAAAACTCGGGCATGCATATAGTGCGTTTCAGAAGTCGTTTGCGTTTGTGGAAAACCCAGACTTGAGACTTAACATGAACTTCGCTTCGCTCACACTAGATATGTAGGCCGTCACATAGTGACGCGGATTCCGGCCTGATCTGACGTATCTTGTATCACAGCTAATCGTTCACTCAATCAACGATTTTATGTCGTCACAGCAAACCTAGACAATTGAAGTTCACAGTCTGCTACCTTTTATGCGGGCAGTGCTCCGAGAACCATGCAAGAAACGCACCTCATAGGTCGACTATGGGAGTAAGTAACGTGCCAGCTGTGAAGCATGGCTTCTCACGATAAAGGACATGAACGGTCTTCAGACGTTCGGGTATCCATTTCTGTGTTCAGTGGCTTACACCAGTGAGGTTAGGAGGTGCGTATTTGGTACTACGGAGGGTCACCTGAGTACATTCTCTTAGGATACATAGACTAAAGTAGTTGAGCAAATTGTCAAAGATACCAGCTAATCATTTACCCCACCAACACTTTTTCATTATCGTTGTCGTCAATTTAAAGTGGGCAACCGGTAGCTCAGCACGCAGAAATGAATACAGTTATCAGCGTGTTGGCTATTTCAGGTCGGATTCGTCTCTTAAACTAGAAATGTAATGAAATATAGATCTTGGGTTTGGAGTTGTTAGATGGGATGGTAGCCACCCGCATTCAGTAGCACGTATGTTACTGTTGTTTAGTTGAGTCGTCTTTGAAGAATTATCAGTAGAGCAGTGCGGTAGAATCTACACTTAGACAGATGTTACCCTACTTCCACTTTTAGTCCTGTTGTTTTCACAGTGTAAGTGCTGAATGTCCCAACTTTGTGTTGAGTTTTATTTCTTTTTTCCTTTGTATATCTTTACGTGAGAACCTCTCTTCGCGTTGTTATCGACAGTTATTTATCAGTGGTGAACCACTAACGCATTATTGGCGATCATGACGATGTTGTTTTGGGTTTCGTCACCCCGAAAAAATGATTTCTGATCTCACTGTCAATTTTGTTAGCTGCGCTTATTTTGCGAACGCATACTCTAAAGCTCACCGTCAGTCTGGTTACCACCTGCAATGGCTGAATTGTGGTTATTTACTGGCTACCGACAGTGTTTTCATCGACCAGGTTGTTACTCATAGATTTGATGTGCTTCACTTTGCTTGACTTTCTAACATTGATCTCGGTGCAACCATGGTTATTCTGAAGGGTGAAATGACTGCCGAGACAAATGACACTTCCTTTGTATTCGTTAAAATAATCCACCCATTAGAACCACTTTTGTGCGACCACAATAATGCTTTTGTACTAGTTTCTTTTCACCTGTCTTAAGCAGCTTGTTTGCTAAGTTTCTCGCTTAGGTTACCGTCATTATTGTATGAGTCTTCTGTTTCATGTGTGAACAGATTGAAATAACACTCAATTTACTGGAGCGACTTTTTCACTTTGACCTCCTTGTTCACTGTCAACCTGTTTTCTGTTCTCCGCCGAAAATTCGTACAAGCGGATGTCTGTGTCGAAAGTTTTTCACATGTGAAATTGTACCCGGCATTGGCAGTAAATCATTGCGGAAAAAGAGGAAACGAACCACTTGTTTCATACATACCTGAACAATCTAGCCGCTCTACTGTCCATGTCAAATTAGACGTCAAGATGGCCTAGTGGCAACGGTACCGACAGTCAACCGTCGTATGATTGTTAATTCAGCCCTGTTTGCTTCGTATCTTCTTGTCCAGTTCACATGTGCCACAACATGTGTTTGAGCGGTAGTGACTGTCTTATAGTGTATAACCTAAATCGCCACAAACTTTGCAGTGTGCCATCAGAATTCTTTGGTCAACTCCCTGTCAGTTAGTCTAACCATGATTTGAGACATTCAGGTTAGCGGAAAATTCGTAAATTATTATCACTATAGATGAACGAACAGTAACTATTATCGTGTCTGGTTTGCATTCACTCGGACAGTATGTCTTACAATTATGCAGGCCTTCTTTTCTTTTATCCTCACATCAAGTTTTTAAATATTTGCCATTTCTGTTTGTGTGGTTGCTCGACATAGAGGTTTACTAGCGCTTCCTGTCTAGTTGCACTGACATGTGACCCTCTGTTAACATTTCTCAATTTAACATTAATGACATTAAAATGACATCCAGCTTATGCTAAATGGAAAATCCGTTATTTCTACTTTTCACTGATTTTTTAGTGCAAAGTAATCGTGTACAACTTTATCAAGCTGGCTTTGAACGAATTCTATCACCTGGATCAGCAAGAAGTTTGCGAGGTAGGAAGTTGCGAGTCATATTCGCTTAGCATCCACTGCCTCATCGCTCCAAGTACGCTTGTCTCAGTTACTGGCCGTCAAAATTGGCAAATAGCCGTGAATACATCTTTCCTTACCCGCTGTTTTCTCGCTCTACTAACGCAGCTAACTTTCTTAGACTCCTCCTTTTCGGTGTACAAATCCGGTGAATCCCCTCCAAGTGTTATGCACTTATTTCTCTCGGATGCTTTGTAATTATGACTTCAGAATACCATGCTATGCGGTTTAATCTGCAAAGTCAACGAATTTGGTGCGGGCTCCAGCTCTTTTTTTAGGTCAGGTAATGTAGAAACGCAGTACAGGTGGAAGGGGTAAAATAAGACAACGTCTAATAATCGGAACGTAGTGATCATCGTGATCTCAAACGACAATGATAGTCGTACTAGTGCAACAACGTAACCACTCCGTAAAAAGAAAAAAGTTAGAACATGGCTTTTTGTTCAGCTGTTTGTATTCTTACCGATAGAATTTCACTTCGGGCTAACCGAACTTTCATTTTCCATTACTTGGTGCTTCCAGTCACATTTATCAATGGGTACTTCTGTTTGTTCCATTCTGAATTGGACCGTAGGTGCGGATTGTAAACCGTCATCCCCTACTTTCATCGTACTGTTCTGTAAAGTTGGCAAATCTCCTATTGGGAGGCAACTGTGTATTCAACGTGCCCACTTTGCCCTAACTCCAGGATGGCTAAAATCCTAATCTAAGGTGAAACTTCTTCAGAGGCGGATTATGTTATACGGTTTCTAACAGAATAGGCGGAGTAAGTGACGAGGCCAGGACTGCAATGTAGCTAGTGTCATTGCCGTATACTTCGGTGAACAGTTCTGTAGGGTTTGCATCAGTGACTTACAATGGCAAGACGTGAATTTCGAGTCGCGTTGGTGTTACTTTTGATAGATTTCCATTGCAGCTGTAAATCTTGGGATTGTTGTAGAAGCAAACGTTAGGTTGGCAGACAGTATGTGCCTCGGTTACTCATCGTCAGACTAACTATATAACAATTTATGTCATTGTGGTTGTCAGGCTAGCGAAATCAAGAACAGTTTGTCACTTACTTATGTCAAACCACTTTAAATGGTGCGTGCCCAACTGCACTTCAGGTGTCGTCAAGTTTTTAACGGAAAATTTGATAACCTTGGAACCTAAGCCAATTTCGTTTCAGTTCAACCGAATTTCGTTCGTCTATGCTGTAATCAGAAAGTAAAATTTGGCACCTTCGGTTTGATGACTGAACCAACAATAAGTGGGTTGGAGAGCCAGTTCCAGGGAAACTCGTTGCCTGAACCAAAACAATGCACTATAAGTTCAGCTAACGCCTGACCTTTATAGTCTAACGTTATACACACCAACATCTTTTCCACCGATAGAGATTAGATTTTCTATCAGATCCACGTCAGACCCTTGTGCCTTTTACGGTGTAGTTATTATCTGCGACCGTCCGCCGTAAGTTTGTCATTCCAGCTTGAATAGTGCCACCGGTACACATCTTCATCACTCTACGTGTCAAACTATAAAGGCGCAGCTTTGGAACTGAAAATATATTTGTGTATGAGTAAGAGTGTATGAGAGTAAACCAGGAGTGGTTTTTAATGCAGTCGGTTGGCTATTTGGATTTTTGGACCTAGCTTCCATGCCTTGATTGCAACCGCTTTGAGGCTAGTATTTTATTGAAACTCGTATTGAGTGTCTCATAACTTATGAAGCACACGTAAACATTTGCGACAAATTGTAATGTCACCCTATTTATTGCCATCTGTTAGTCATCTTTTTCTTGCAACAAGCGAACAAATATTACTAGACTGACTGTTGGGTGACATTTGTTTGACCAGATTTTATAAAAGCGAACTCTGAACAAATTTTGAAAATTTTTGCGACATAATTATACAGCCACTTCGGATTGCCGTGATATCTTCACGTTGGTGTTCTAGCCCAACGTTAGTTAATCACAACGACGCCAGTTGTTTGAAGAATTGGATGCACCCATAATCAGTCATGGGTGTGAGGATTCTAATGGACTTAGTGTTCGTTTTCTTCCTTGACCCATTCTGTTGTCTTGAAGTGGTAGTTGGGCTAATGCACTACACTTATTCAGAGACTGCCGGCTAGTTCTTCAACTCTTTCATGTACAACCATTTCAGGCAAGCCGAATGGGAGTAGGCGGGCGAAAAGCAGTTACACTCAGGGTTGATTGTCGCACCACTGACCGCGTAGTATAATCTTACATTAATACTGGAGAATTATTTTTATTGTTGCAGCTTTATTGCCTTCTGCACAAGGAGGAAGAAGGTTACACAATGTACCTTCAGATAAAGAGCGCTGCGATCATCCATCAGATGACAGTGACCGCCGACTTATTATCCAGTACGGTCGACAAGTTTACGGCACTCTTCGAAAGGTTTGTGCGACTTCCAACACGTCTGTTGCGCACAGCGGTTATTGGAGTCTGACGTCCGTGTCTTATTCATTGCTCTTCGGGTTGGGCTAGCCCCTCACCGTCAAGTGAACTAGACTTCTGGGTGGTCGGCTCCGGGTGGGGACCCCCCTTCAGCGGCATGAGCGATCCCGAAGAATCTGAAATTACCACTGCCCTGACGGACACTGTTGCGTTTGCTAGTAATATAAACGCACAACATGGCCTTTTAGGATTCACTTTGCGCTTCCAAGACTAGGGTGTCCGTGGCGCTGTTTTTGTTTTTGCAGACAAGTCTTTCGAGGCTGTTCTTCTCACCCACTTGTATGATGGCACCTCATCCGCACATAACATTGTTGGAAGGGTGTCCGTGAAGATAGCAAAGCTCGCAGTGTTTTTTTGTGTTGGTTGATGTTGTTTCCATACCAGAAATCACTTTGCCTCGAAGGAAGCACTTAAATCTGTACGGCGTTCACACTCATTGATTTTCGAGCTCATCATTCGAGGACAATTTCAGGCTTTCGTGCAATTCCAAATCTCGCATATGGTGCAATGTGATCGATAGATTCTAGGTTACTTGTTGCATATGTTGCGCTGAGTGGCTGCTGGGCCTCACATTGGTGTGGATTACACTCAGAGTGCTGTTTCGAGGCTCCTTCGCCTTGCCTTCGGTCTAGCCCAGAGAACCGTGTGCAATTTTCATCTTTTGCTTAATCCGTATGATTACTGTTGTGATTTTAGAATGTTTCGCGCGTGTACGCGGCCACTTATAAGTAGTTCAGAAATATGCTTCAGTTATTTCCGGTATATTCGTTTTCCTTTTCCCACCCCTCGAATACCTCATTCTTATCCAGTGTTCCACTTCTAGTTTATCCCTACCCTACCGTGTAGCTTTGTTTTACAGAAATTTCTCCCAAAAATCCTACACATGATGTTCAACACCCTGAAACGTGTCTTCTTTTCAATGGACGACCCACCGGTAATCTTCTTCCAAGTGATCTCCCGTAGGTATTCGTATTTTTACCAAGGGTTTGTAATTCAAACACCCTCATCCAACATATTATCTCAACTAAGGACAAAGGTTGCTAACAACAAAGGCATAAGGGGATTTGGGTGTTTAAAGCGGTTTGTCTGATATTCTAACCGTCCGTCGCATTGAGAACGGATTGTAAGACGATTCTCATTTCCTTCCTTTGCGATTGTATGATGCATTAATGACTTCTTGTGCAGTGCGTGTGCATCTTGATGTAGTATCGCGAACCACATAATAAGATTCCCCCATTCTGCAAGCGTTCGAACACACGCGTGCGCCCCTCGCTCTGTTCGATAGACAATTAATAGATGGCTGATCAACCAGACCGTCTATTAGGTCCGCTTTGACAACAGATCACGCTAGGTACAAACTGGGTCGCTTGTGACAATGAACCAGAGGTATGCCGTTAAGACATGCATGGAAGACTCCATTTTGAGATGTGCATCGGCAGTCTCAGCGTCACAGCGGTTAGGTTGCATCGGTTCATGCGCTCAGGAGAATGGACAAACGATACACTTCTAATACCTCTAACCAACGAAGCGACCAGTTTTGGCGTTTGTGTTTTGGTCAACCAGTAATGAAACTAAAACAACTATAACAGTCTCAAAACCCGGTTCATTGGGCAAGCTGACTAAGCGTTTAGTGATTAACGGGTACAAGGACGCCGGGTTCTGCGGAATGTCGCGCGTGAAACGCTCGGTTTCATTCTAGATAGCACGTGGGTATTTGGTCGTTATACTATGTATGATGAACCCTCGGTCGAGGCGGAGTGGAACTGGTGAATTTTATTCCAGTTGAATTGACATGAACCTCACGCAAGGCAAGTGAAAATAGTCACACCTTTGAAGTTATCAGAATTAGCGGTGATTGTGCAAATCACTCGACCATTAAAGCGTGAAACTTGCAATGATTGTTAAGTATTAATCTAACAAGGCCATAAGAGGTGGTTCTATGTAGTACTGATTCGTAAAAAATGCTATTTGCTCGATGACACTGCTGAACTACAAGAAACTGAAACGAGTTAACGTTCGCCAACACAAGACCACTGCTCACAAGCAAAAGTGGTTTTGCGTTCAAATGTGCTCGTCCACTTGTGTCTAATGTGATGTCAATTGGGCAGCGATCAACACATTTGCCTCGTGAAAGCGTTGCCAGAATTTAAATCTCAGTCGCAGCAAGGATGTGCGCTACCGATGAGTTAAAAAAATGGGGAAGTTGGAATGAAGCATTTCTTTTGGGATGGAACTCTTAGGAAACGTGTCCGGATCCGAATGCACGATCAAAAGTGAACGACGTTAGGTTTATAGGAAGCAGCTAACTCTGTTCGACTGTTGCTTGAGGAGGTGAAGAATGTGGACCAGCATGATGAGCACGGATTATAGATGAGTGAACAGTGATGACGAATTGAGTGACCCTGAACTAACCTTGTGTGTGGAGGGGGAAGACTTTCACTCATGCTACATATGAACTTGGTTTGGGCAGGTTAGCTGCGCTGATCACCGCACCTTAGTATGGCGTTGCTGCTTGCAGAATTATACACCACATCCTTCCTTCCTTCTTTCTTTCTGTTGAGCACTTTGATGTGGTACTTCGCAAACCACTATGTCTACATCTCTACGGCCAACAGCTTGCAAGAAATTGTGTTGTCCACGGTCAAATGTACCTTTTGGTGATAGGACCTGGTCGCTCATTACATTCGCTTTGTGTCTGTCATTACTTAAACGAACGGTTTCCGCTCTTGATCTTCATTTAAAGCACCTCACGCTTTGCCCTGAACAACCGCCGCCTGCACAGAAGAGTGAAAAGCCTCCATCCAGATCTGCTATTCCTACGGGTGAGTACAGTTACTGGTCCTTATATATAATATTACTGACGGAATCAAAATACTTGTCTGTTGAGAACCACAGAGTAACATCTCATATAGGAAAGAGATGAATTAAGGTCAAATGAAGTATCTGTGGACATTTTAATTAACAATATGGGCAATGTCTATATGGTCTTTGTGTTTTCTCCGTTTTGTATTACCTGAGAAAACAGTGATGGATAATGAAGGTTATGACAACATACGTAACAACATTTCCTAGACCGACCTTTGCTTTCGATAATCCTGTTCGGTGTCTGGCCAACAGTACTCCAAATCTTTTGGACTCATTTTGAAATTCCTTCAAGCCCACGGTAAGCCACCGGCCTTCAACGGTGCTTTATTTCTGACCGTATTCACCCAGTGCAAACTATTTAATGTGTTAATTGTTCGACAGGTATATCCAAAATGTGTCCAGGACACATTGGCCTATAGAAACAAGCTGGTCCCGTTCGTCTGTTGCATGTTGTGCCTTTGAAATTTGAGGTTTACAGCAAGGTTACAGTCTGGAGGAAGCTTAAAATGCCTACTTGCGTCCAATTATGTGTTGAGCCGTTCGGTAAGATGTCGGATGGTACCCTGGTTTGGAGGTTAATCGAGAAAATGGGCATGACAACAGTACGAATGAGGTAAGAGGCTAGATGACGAGTAAATGGTTGAAGGAAAACAAGCCCAACCACAGTCGACCAAACATAAGAAGTACACCTCAGTGCGTGCGAAAAAAAAACAGCTGACTGGAGATAACGGCGAAAGTTTAAACGTAGCTTCTTTATATGTCTGTGCATATCCCCTGATTTCCTTGTCGAAATTCTCGTACGGAAAAAGTTATTTGAAGCTAAAGATAACCCAGTGTTAGTGGCATTCCCTTCTAAAATAAATTCCCATGGTTACACTTCTGTTCACTACAAGTAGCCTTGTTTTTGGCTTAGGCTTTTTACTGTGCTGTGCATTATCATGATGCGCTAGCGATACTTTTTTTATAGCATAGCTGTTATGTCTCATTTACTCACTGTTGCTATCAGCCTGTAATAAATTAGATCTGTTTTTCAAACCTGAGGTTGTTTCATCCGATATTGCTTTAACAAAGTATGTCTGTTGGAAGTATTAAAGGTGCTTTTGTTTGATACGGGATCCCTACGGGAAAGTATACCAACCCATTCGGCAATTATACCGTTCTGTCACAGTGAAACTGGACCTTGACGTGGTGTAACGGCTTGCGCATCTCGATGACCTTTTGGACCAAACTGGACCGAGTTACTCATACCAGGCAGGCCAACAGGTAGAGGTCTGACAAACCACAGTCTCTTGGTCCTCCAGGTTGGGGGTTAGAAGATGGTTGGCATCTCATCCCGAGAAACTTATCATTTCTGGTACACCGCCACCCACCCGCTGCCTTGCGGTACAGGCTTTTGAGCCAAAGGCATCGGTTGAGAACCCTAATCGTTCTCCTGTCTAGGTCTGGGCGTCCCGGCAGTATCTCAGCCCACACACAGTCATGAATCATCACAACATCAACAGTTCCATACTGCATCGGCCGTCTCGCAGTATAAACCGGGTCGTCCTATCTGCTGCATACAGCAGGCGAAAACATGCCACTGCTGATCCCTCCCCTACTGTCTTATTGGAGCACGTCCTGGACTCAGATCATGCGCTAGTACGTTGTCGTTTCGTACTTACTTTTGCCGGAAAACGACCCCACCGACAAGAACGATTGGCTGTTGAGAAACTGACAATACCGTCGATAAAGCATAAGTATCAAACCAGCTTAGAAACCTGCCTCAGTAGTTCTCACTTCGAAGATCATGATCGCCCCTGGACCCAGATCACACAGGCCATTCGTGAAGCAGGTATATGCGGCAGGGGAGTACATGGGATGAACAAACATTGGATCTCGGAGAAATCTCTGGAGCTGTTAGAAGCCAGGCGGAACATCCCTCCTGGCAGTTCATATAACAAGTGTAGAAGAGATGTCCGTAGGAAACTGAAACGTAGCCTAAAGGCTGATCGTGAGGTTTGGTTATTGGGAAAAGTTGAGGAAATGAGGACGGCTTTTGTTTCAGGAAACACTGGCAAACTGTTTAAGCTTATCCGTGCCACTGG
>QNGE01003419.1:0-41006 GCA_008508345.1 Paragonimus westermani | reverse complement strand
CTTTTTTCCTTCTCTCTTCCTATATAGGGTTTGTTTGCTGTTTCTTCATGGTTGTGTGACAGTTAAGCATTAGTGTGAACCACTGATGTGTTGATGTCCATGATGATGATGAATCATACCATTGTCGGAAGCAATTAGGTGGGCTCAAAATGTGTAATAATCTGTCCTGAATGATGTTGAGGGCTTTCAGCCACAGCTTTCCGGATCACGGTAACATGAAAGAGTTGAAACAGCCACAGCGGTCGTAGGAAGAATAAGTTGACATTTACGCTATACCGGTGTATATATTTCAGAAAGCAGTGTTGTTTTCCGGTTACGTCTTCCACATTTCCTATGATCGTAGATAAAATGCTGCAATGTCATTCGATTCGACTGCTGTTTATCACGCAGAATCTCATAATTTAAAGCGATTTTCAACCACTTTCATGCATGTTTCTAGTTTGTTGCACTTGGTGAACTGACAGGCCCTTCCTGTCGTCTTCAGTGCCTCAGGAACGTTTTATCCCCTCTCCCGTCTTTTTTTGGAAATGTCCATTCAGTCACAATGTTTAGTATTCGTCTATGTAGGCACCGTGGTTATATTAAAACGAATGTACCTACAGTTCACCGTTTGGTCAACTCACCAATTTCAAGCATCAAAGATCCAGGGAACGGAGGACATGGCTCAACACATTAAACAAGTTGCTCGAGGTGTGGTAGACCGCGGGCGACGAGACAGAAGTGGTGCAGTCAATGAACACGGTAACAGTGAATTAGGAGGTTAGGTCATCCAATATCTTAATTTGGAGGAGCACGTTGCCTGCAACAGGACCATGAACTGTTGATCTCTGATGGTCGTTCCATGGTGAAGCTAGTAAGGTGTTCTCTCACTGCTGTCCCTACTATCAACGTTCCCTACTGGAGTGCTCACGGATACCCTGTAAAGCAGAGAGCACTGTAACAAACCACTTTCCTATAAAGTGGCCTGAGGACGGCCCACCGCTAACGAAGCTTGCTGTGACCTGCATCATTTCTGGTTCAAGCCGCTTACCTCCAATCTTTCTGTCCAGACTTTGGTAGCTTGAGTGTACAGCCCGCTTGTGGTGGTGTAAATACCAAACTTCACTTTATGTGAAAAATCGTTTCCCGCTCACAGTGTTATCGTTACAATCAACTGATGTATCCACACCGTTCGTATGTACCCCATCCTTCCATTCTCTCCCTATATTTAACGGTTGATCATGATCATCCGCATATGTAAACGCTAATCTGGTTTCTTCCCATTGGTCAACGGGACATTTTGTTCTGCAGCGCACATCAAAACTGTTCTGGATATTATCCGGATGGCTCTACCTCGGCCCGCTACGCATGGATCATCCCCTTCCCTGCCTTCGATTCAAGCGGTACGTCCACTTCATTTGTGGTTGCGTGATGTCACTAGTAGATTAGTTCGTTGTCTGTTCCCAACGTGTGTCCTACCTATCCACCTGTTACTGAAACTGGCTGTTGCTTAGTCAATGCAAATTCGGACCATAAATGGCTATGCTACTCCGTGCTTTTTTTATTGGGCCTCAAGTTCAATTGCCTAATTATTGGGGTGGTCAGCCGGTGAATTTGAAAATCGATAAAACCATCATTAATATAGGGTGGCGGTCACCATCGCCACGCGGCTTCTGACTACGTACTTCAAATTTATTTGCTAACCGGATTCAATGGCGTGCGTGTTGCTGTCGTTTATGGGGTACTGCCCGTTAGTAATGCGGGGCGGTGAAAACCACGTAGAAGCCACCTGGCTCTCACTCACAAATCGGTTTTATGTTGGGATAATGTAAACAACTCGCTGTTGATTTTTTGAATTAATGCATGTGGGTTTTAGGAATCTAGTTCTATCCCTTCCATTTCTTCTATCACTGAACTGGAGTCTTTTCTATGATAATGTGACAGTTAGACATCAACGTCATCCACTAGCATTCTGCTGTCGATGATGATTTTGATTACCGGTTGGATGAAGCGACTAAGTTTAATAATACCGTTTGGAGATGTTCCACTGGTTGTACTGCTTTAAGGTGTATACATTCCTCGCAAACAATGTGTTTCTCTCCCTGAATTCGATACCTCTTCCACTGACTACTAATTGCATGCAGCTATTTGGATCACGATGTTTTATGATCCGAGGATCGCCTTTTGACGTGCACTGTTCAGTGTTGGGGTCAAAGTCCTTGGAGCCTCACCACGATAGTTCAGGGGTGGAGTTGTACAACAGCCGATCGCCCGTGGCACCTCTGGTATCCCACTGTCAATCGCATTCTCATATTGTTTTATCAAACAAACTGAGCTGATGTCTACGACTGCTTGTCTAAAAATGATGTACTTGATAAGTACGTCCAGCGAACGTCCAGATTTCAAATTGAGTTGAGGCGTATGGTACATTATCGCCAGCATTCACTGTCTCCAATGGAACACAAGTCTTTTCTATTTCATCCTTTTCCTTCAACTTTGCTATCAACAAAATCCTGCACAAAGTTGTAGATGATTTCTCTAGTGATGTGGAACTTTTCTCGGAAAATGACCATTGTGTTAGACCATTCCAACCATGTCGGATCATCTAATAACTGTGAACCTACAGTTGAAGGCACTCTGCTCCTTTTGGCGGTCGAGTTCTCACAACAGGATGCGTTTTATACAATCTAGGTGAAAAGTACTCCTTCAAGACTGACTGAAGTTTATCTACCTTCACTGTTGATGTTGAAAAGCTGGATTTAGTCAAGAGTGTCGCCTATATTAAAAGTTGTTTCACAGCTGACGACTGTTTTAGAAGAAAAGTCTTCTTGCCTCTAACTAAGGTCCTATTGGCATATATTTACTTGACGCATCGCTGGCGCCTGTCTGCCATTCGTCCCTCACCAAGGAGCGTGAAATGCGAACAACTTTGTTCGCAACTTTGCTTTACGGTCGCCAAGTCTGATTGCTTGGCTTGTATGTCGTTCGTGGGCCATCTCTCCAGATTATATTTGTCTGCGGAGCATTGCCTACCTGTGGTATCAGCTCTCTTGAGCAGTGCTAATTTAAGACGTCATGCATTTGGATCAGATAGTCTTATTCTACTTTAACTGGTTCCATTTGATTTGGTGTGGTGGCTCGGATACATCTTACGTATGCTAGTACATCACGCTTCGCTTGCATTCAACAGTTGTGGCTTGGTGTGCACCGTGTTAGACGTGATAGACGGTCGTTTTGATGTTCAGATAGAACTGACTCATCGTCAAACTATGCATATCGTTTTTGCAAGTGCCTGTCTATCAGACAAAAAAAAGTAAGACCACGATTACAACACTCCTGAGGAAGGCCACCCGAGGTGGTTGAAACGTAGAGTATTACAACTTGCTCGAAACGTTGTGTTATTCCCAATCTGTTTATCAATATCACTACTGGCTATCATTCATGTTCCACTGATCGCACGTTTTCTGCCGAACAGCGCAAACTCTCGAGTATCTAAATATGAGATAATGTCACTTATTCATTGCTTTACTTTGCATCACACTCGCGTTATGTGGTGTATTGTTGCAGTTGTATTATTGGCTTACTGTTGCACGTTCGACCTTTGATCGCACATCCATCTCTACCATTCTTACCCTCCCTGTTCCCCGATATTTAATTGTACGATTAAACGAAGGACAATATCAATGTCGAGAAACACTAAACCTCACCAGTATTCCGTCAAAGCGGTGTTGCACCGCTGATTGTTCTTGTACATATGTTCTACTCCCTCATGATCTCTCCGTTTATTTCCAGTTTATGAGAGCGTGGTAATCATCACTGACTTGTGGCATTTCGATATTCAGCATTCCATTTCTATCCTTCCAATTGGTGTTTCTTCCCTGTTGCAGAAACAGAGCTTTCGTTACCAGTCTGTCAACGATATATGTAAGCTTTAAAACCAACAGTGGATAAGCGTCCAAATGAATTTAAAGTGTTTGGGTTCAAAGATTTACTGTTTTTTTCCAGGGGCTCTCTTTTCATGGAGTTGACATCACCCTTTTTTGCTTTCTTTTTCAGCCCTCGATTACGGTTGAGAACGAAATTTAGATGACATGATTTCTATTTTTGTTTTTCTAAAAATTCGGCTTTTATTTTGGCGCCCAGTATGTTCTCCCACAGAGCTTTTTATCAATGGTCCTTTCATGATTTCGGTACGTTCTTGTTTTTACACTGTTTTATGTTTTCTTGTTACACAATATGTGATGTGTTGTCGGAATTCATCCAACTTTTGCCATATTTCTGAATCATTTTATGTCCGTTCTCCATTAATTTGAATTTGTTTGTCCCTGCTGCCTTGGTGGCTATCTGCGGCTTATAACGATTTTTTTACTCGTATAGTGAATGCGTTTACCGCAATGTTCGTTTGTGAATGTAATTAAAGACTAAGTGTTCTCATGGTGTGCAGATAGATGCAATGTGCTTGAAACTGGTCGGGTTAACGATATAAATACTGATTTCAATTTTTCACAAAATATTTTGTGTGTACTCCAACCTATTGAGAAGTCTTGTAATGTTCTGAGAGCAGACATCTTACGAAGACTTTCAGTTAATCCACCGACATTAACACAAATCCATTTGCTTATACTGTAGCACCTGTCGTCTGTATCGCTGTAATCTTCATGACAGATCTGCATCCACAAAATATCAGTGATAATTCACGTACCCAGTGTTCGCAAACGTTCTCTCGATAAAATCGCTCATTGACAACGAATGAAGATGTATTGCATACTGTTCACTCATACTGTTCAATCACGAACTTAACTTTTTGGTTCACAAACAGTTAGGCAAAAGTGAACAGAGGGCAGTTAGCATTGCCCGGTCGGATCGCATCAAAGATGTGAAGTGAATGATTCTCACCGTTGACTTGGTGCACACTTGTGTGTGTACTCGTTTCTTGCCACCAGTCACCTAGATCAAATACGCGTGATTCTTGAATTTATAAATTTTCGCATGGAACTGTACAGTCTTCACGGGCTCTACCGATGATACCACGTTCTGCACTCTGAGTATGGTAGTGTATGGCGGATGTAGAAAACAAGTGCGTTAGAAATTCGATGTTGAAACCAAACGGTTTCCATGCAACTGTTTCGCACACCTACCCTTTAGATCAGCTTTCCATGCTGAATGATGGTGTGTTGGGTCTATCCAAAAGAGGTAACTGGATTAGTCCTTTTTATTCAAGCATTTGAATGTTGGATGCCGAGCTGCGAACAGCAACGACCTTTCATCCACCCATTGTGACTGGACATTCAGTCAGTGCAAGTGCGTAAAACTGTAGCTAATTCTGATCAACGGTAGCATGCTTTACGCTCATACAGTAGTCCCTCCCATGGGGTTACTCCAAACAACCACAAATTATGTCACTCCCTAAAGCGCTTACTGTTAAAGCATAAGGAATAGCCTCTGTATTAAAGTCGCTTCCACTCACGGACTTTCCGGTCCGTTGGAGTCGGATGTGTTAACCTTTTGTGATCGATCGATCGTCCGAAAATACCTCGCTCCCTTGTATCAGATCGCTGCACGACCGCAGCGCAACTACCATAGGGACGTTCATAATAAAATATGCAAGGTATCCACAACATTATTAAACTGAGTGAATAGTGATATTCCATGCTACCTGAGTTATCTAAAAACACCCATACAAATGTGAAAAGGAGACTGAATTTACATTTGCAAGCAAAGCCAAATACTGATGACATCATCTTGGCCGTCATCCCATAAATCTAAATGTTCGTGAAAGCTTACCTGGTCCGTCGGTAGTCACTGTTGGGTGATAGAGATTTTTATCAGCGCTTTACTAACTGAATAGATGTGCGCTGGCCCGAGAAGTTTGTCGCATCTTAATTCGGTTCCCTTGAACTGCGTACGATTGACTTCGGTGACATCATTGCAACAGACCACCCGTGTACTTTTGTCAGAATAAGCTAGACCAACCCAGCGCCTAGAATACGTGACCCTAAAGTAGTCTACTTGCTACTGTCCACGATAGGGTATGTGGAAGTAAACAGGGCAACGGTTAACTCGACGACAAATTTTCTGCCCAAACCGTTAGTGATCTTCCGCGGCACGAAGCCGTCAGAAAAACCTACGATTCACCTATATTATTCAGTCATGTCTTCGTTGATTCTTCCCCACAATGGAGAAGGGAGTTTTTTATCGGGAAACAAAAAGCTTTTCGGGGCCATGGATACAAGTGAAACAGCTATATCCATCTCAGTTACACCAAACAGCAAGACAAATCTTGGTTATCATTGGACTGGAATTTATCTGCAATGACCGCTCCAGTGTTGAACACGCTCAAACGCCGAAGTCGGTATGGTGCAACAAATAAAGACGCGCACAGCGGATTGTTGGTCAGACATTAAAACCTACTTGCACGTTTTATAATAAGTTTACTCAAAAGGAACATGATAAAGTACAAAGCATTAGGGGATTCATTTTCGGTGCTCATCATCATCATAACAGCCCTGAGCCTTGTGATGGAGTGCAGCCAATCGTGTACGCCATATCTGCACTGGCCAATCAAATTGTTCGACATTGACCTACATCTATAGTATCCATAACAGACTAGATGAGATGTTGTGTGTGGTGTAGCGAATACACATCTTGTTCTGAACCTGACTTGTTCTACATTGTGATAGAGATGAAGAATCCAGACTGGATGGGTGTGAGCCCAATGGCGGGATTGAATCTCCGCCCCAGCTGAACATGAGTAAGGATAAAGGACTTCCAGAAAGATGGAAAATGTAGAAGTTGCAATTTCAAGATTTCCGCACGCTAGCACGACTGTCGTCAGCCGAGAAAGAGTTTCAAATGGCGATGTTTCGACATGCAATCGGAGAGCAGACCGTCCACTGCATTAACACATTTCCGTATGAGGCAGACGAAGACCCAGAAGACTGGGAAAACGTGATGAAGAAATTAGTGTTATTGTTTGGGATTTACGAACGACACTTTTGAGAGATAAATTTAATTGCCGCGTCCAAGAACCTGCAGAATCCGTAGATCAATTTGTTCGAGCTTTGAGACCCATGGCCACAACCTGCGGTTTCTTTAACTGCATGCTTGACAAACTGATCAAAGATAAGCTAATTATCGGAATGAGAAACGGCAATTTGACCAAGTGATTGTTGAGGGATCCTCAGTTGACGCTCAAACAACGCACTGATATGTGTCGAAGTGAAGAGGCAGCCGACGGAAAGGCTGGAGCCCTCAAAATTCAGTTGACAGAGGATGTCAATCGCGTGATGTCCAGCATGGCCAAAATTTTTTACAAAGTGCGGTAAAGCGAATCATTTCTCTGCTTGCTGCAAGAGTGGTCCAGGTGTGACAAAAGCAACCCAGCCTAGAAGGTACTCATTGTGTGCGGTTGGAGTGAACGAACCCCACCAGGGTATACGATCTGCCGAAATTGAATTGAGTGGAATAACAATAAACTTCCAGGTGGACTCAACTGCTGGTTTCAGTCTCGTCCCTCGGTCCTGCGTCCTAAACGAACCACTGACGAATACGAACCTCGTGCTTCGAATGTGGAATGAAACAACGGTGACACCTACAGGGAAGTTTACAGCAATCTTACGCAACCTTAATAATGAAAAACGTATCGAACAAGTTTTGTTTGTGGTCAAAGAAAATTTCCCACCCCTCCTTTGAGTTAAAGCAATCGAAGCGCTGGAATTGGTAACATTTAACTGGGTACATAACGTAATCTCGCCATTGATCAACATGTGTCTAAAATACTTCAGTGTTTTTGATGGTACTTTGGGGACCTTTCCAGGAGTCTGTAAATTGAGCATCGATTCAGACGCGAAACCAGTCCTGCTACCCATTCGTCGTTTGCCACTTACCGTAAAAGAGACATCTGAAAAGGAACTCATACGACTGACAGATCTAAGAGTAATACAGCAAGTAGACCAGCCAACCGATTGGGTTAGTCAGGTCGCTATAGCCAGCAAGAAATGCGGCGAATTGAGAATTTGCATCGACCCGAAACCAATAAACGCAGCCTTAAGAAGAGAGTATTTCCGACTTCCCTTATTGAAAGACATTGCTCCTCAGCTAACCGGCGCATGCTTTTCTCACGAAGGTAAATTTGTCCTCTGCTTTCTGGCATGTAAAACTGGACTAACAGTCCAGTTTGTTAACGACATTCGGGACGCCCTTTGGTCGGTTCCGTTGGCTTCGTCTACCGTTCGGATTGAAAGTCTCCAACGAAATATTCCAAAAACGACTAATCCAAGCAATTGGGAAC
The DNA here is from genome assembly GCA_008508345.1 of Paragonimus westermani. Lineage (NCBI taxonomy): Eukaryota > Metazoa > Platyhelminthes > Trematoda > Plagiorchiida > Troglotrematidae > Paragonimus > Paragonimus westermani. The sequence goes on along the minus strand of QNGE01003419.1, from coordinate 32,737 downwards.
CTACCTGGTGTCATGTACTTAGCTGATGATGTTTTGATCCACGGTCGTACCAAAATCGAACACGACAAAAATCTAGAACACTTTAGCTAGATGCCAACAGGTCGGCATCAACCTCAAACAAAAGAAAATCGAATATTGTACCAACGAGGTTGCTTTCCATGGACACGTTTTATCCAGAGAAGGAATCAAGCCTGATCCAGCAAAAATCGGTGTAATAGTGAATATGGCACACCCGATTGATGTGAAAGGTATTGCTCGTTTCAATGGAATGATTAACTATCCTAGTCGATTTCTGCCCTGTTTAGCTCAAATCATGGAGCCCATCAGGCTACTTACCCACAAGGATACGCCATGGGCGCGGGGAGAGGAACAGGAGCGAGCGTGAAAACATATCAAACAATTAATCGTCAAAGCTTCTGTATTATGTTACTATGATTCACGTCTGCCGGTAGTGATACAGTGTGACAGCAGCCAAAACGGGATTGGAGCAGTTCTCATGCAGAGCGGACAGCCGATTGATTTCCGAAGTCAAACCATGAGTAGCGCCTAGACCTAATACGCACAAATCGAAAAGGAACTGCTGTCGGTGGTCTTTGCAATGGAAAATTTCAACGATTACACATTTGGAAGAAAAACTATCGTCCAAACCGACCATAAACTGTTGACAACTATTGTAAAAAAAAAGCCTATGGACAAGGCGCCATGCCGTTTGCAGGCAATGCTGGTACGCCTACAGAAGTACTATTTCAAGATCGGATACACTTCTGGCAAGAATATGATACTGGCGGATACACTGTTGCGAGCCCAACTGGCAACGGAAGAAGACAACTGCACCGGATATGAACAAGTATACCTAACGCTCGAGGAGTCAGACTCGCGGTTACCACGAATAAGGCAGACGTTTGCCGATGACGAAGGGATGGAGAAGCTCGAAGAGCAAATCAGAAACGGCTGACACAATTGAGTGAAATCATTCGTCCTTATTTCAAGGTGCGGGATGAGTTGACCACAGAAAATAGTCTTGTGTTCCGTGGAGAACGTTTGATTATTCCCCGAGCTGCCAGAAAACTCACTATGCAAGAAATACACTGTTCGCACCTCGGTGTGCGTATTTGTACGAGACGCGATAAGGATACCGTATACTGGCCAGGCATGATTAGTCATATCAAGGATTTTGTTTCAACCTGTATGGTCTGCAAGCAGTACGGGACTCGACAGCCAAAGGAACCCATGGTGTGCCGCTCAGTCCCCAAGCGACCTTGACAACACGTAGCGGTTGATATATTCTCGTATGCAGACAAGTCATATCTACTTTTGGTGGACTATTTCAGCGACTTTTTTGAAATTGAGAAGTTAAATTTTACATCAGCCGAGGAGATAATCGGCAGGTTGTAAACCCAATTCGCAAGATATGGCATTCCAGAGTGTGTGAGATCAGGTGGTGGTCCACAGTTTTCAGCAGAACAGTTTGCGGAATTTGTGAAAAAATGGCGCTTTAAACACGAAGTCTCCAGTCCACACCAAGGCCAGTCTAATGGTAAAGCGGAATCTGCTGTGAAGGAAGCAAAGAAAATAAAGAAATGCTTAACAGCCAAAGAAGACGCCTATCTGGTACTGCTAGAACACAGAAACACTCCATCAGCAGATATAGATTTGAGTCCGGCTCATGGGAAGAAAAACGAGAACTCGAATACTACTAGTTGAAGATCGTCCAGCCCTACAAACTGTCACGTGAGACACCGTAAAAAAAACGATTGAAACAAAGGTACTCATGAGCTACCAAGATTGGACGAAATGGATACCGTTTGGATTCAGCCGTTCGGTATGGGCTCTGACAGATCGGCCCCAGGGATTGTGGAAGGACGAGACGGTGAGCGTTCTTATGTGGGACGCACAAATCACGAGATATCAAGGAGGAACAGAGTGCACATATGGAAACAAGAAACGACGAACACAAGTTCCGGAGCAGCTGAATGCAGTTTCACTGAAGATAACGAGTTCGTTCTAAGAAGCCGAAGATTCTTTAAATAGGGTAGGATGTGGTGGAGTGCAGCCAATCGTGTACGCCATATCTGCACTGGCCAATCAAATTGTTCGACATTGACCTACATCTATAGTATCCATTACAGACTAGATGAGATGTTGTATGTGGTGTGGTGAATACACATCTTGCTCTGAACCTGACTTGTTCTACAAGCCTGACCAAAGGTACTGTGGCTCGGGCCGCCGGTGTCGGTGCTGGCTGGTTGTTGAACTTATATACAGGTCGTCAACTTGTGTTTGCTGTCGAGTTAGTCTGTCAATGTTCCGCTTGTTGGCAGTGACTGGATAAATGAAGGATAAGTTTGACTCTGATGCTTTGCCGCAATTGAGAAACTGCAACCTGTAATGATTGCAAAAGGAGCAGTATTCGGTGGATATCAATACGCGTGGAACGTTCCACCATTGATTGGAAAGTGTCAACGGTAAAACGATACGGAAAACGGGAGATTTTGGTGCCACCTGTGCCTCTCGCATAGGTGAAGACTTCAGTAATCGTCAACGGCAACGTGTTAGTTTCAACTTCTGAATGCTGTAGCTATACGCACATTAAGAGTGGTAGAAATTATCTGAAGTATACCGTGCGTGGAGTCTACAACAATCGCAGTTTGTAAACTTGCAAAAGGATCAATGTTCCCGCTCATTTCAAAAGATCTGAGCAAACGTTCCGGACGCATTTTGCTAAACCAAATATCTGTAACCGAATATTAATCAGTTCTAAGATATCTGTACCAAATTTAGTACGAATGAAGTTGAACAGTTTGGGCGTCGTGTTTAACATGTCATTGTTAAACAGATTGGGAATAACACAACGTTACAAGCAAGTTGTAATACTCTAAGTTTCAACCACCTCGGGTGGCCTTCCCAGTCTGTTTATCTGTAACCGAATGTTTCAAACAGCTGTTGCAGCGTGTTTGGGGAGAGGGTTAATGTGGGTGCGTCAGACTAACAAGCTACGGTTGTAAGTGAATGCCAGTTCCCGTACATTCGTGGGAGTTTCTGAGGGTTGATTAGTTTTGTTTTAGACCATATGCCCTGTTCACTCTCAACCAGATGAAAATATATCGGTCGATGACGGCGGATTGCATAGAGTTCAGAGAGAACCCGATGTTGAAAACGCCGGTTGATGTGAGGCAATCTCGAACGACAAACCAGCGACCAAAAACCTTCAGTCGGTATGCAAATATACGCTAGGTTCTTGTAGACACATTCCTCCATAGTCGACGGCGTTTGGGGATAATCTAATACGTCTGAACGAACGGAGACATCAGGAGTTTCTTGGTTACGTAATAAACTGCCTGGTACCATCTCAATAAGAAGCATTCTTTAACAACGGCCCCTTGTTTCTTCGATAGTGATCCTTATCGAGAAATCACTGTATCCCGTTCGTACCGACTGATTACTTTCAACACCCCTGTCGTTCTTTTCAGGCATGTGTAATGTACGGGCAGTAACCATAATAATAGTGATCACGATTGGACTTTGTGCTAATGAGTTTGCTGACAGTTCCAAGATTAGCAGAATAACTAAATCAAGACTACACACGCACGGTCGCATAGTGAATATCGATCGGCACTGATCCACAAAACGCGTAGCCTTGGATTCCAACTGCTCAAAACGAAGATGGTGGCCAGGCTTGCTACGTGACCTGTGACTATGGTGTGCACAATTTCTCACTCCGGCTGGCATAATCATTTGCAATTACCTATATTCTTCTGCACACCGTCCGCTGTTCACTTGATCTTTGTCGTAGGTTCAGCTCTGTTGATGCTACTGTCACTGCAGCTGCAAGGGAACTGATATCAGTTGAAGGCAGCATTTCCTTAGGGTACGGTTTCGGGCAAACGAAACAGTATTCCGAGTTAAAGCAGCAAACGCATTTCAGTTGCAGGGCATACGTGAAGCTGTTCGAATTGTTTCCGTCGTACATCATTGCACAGTGGTCGTATTTTAGAGCAATTTCCCAAATATCCCCTTAAGAAGCAGTCTCGTTATGTATGTTGGCATACATGGTGAGGATGGACGTTCAGATTATACTACTCGTGGATGGTCCGACATAGGCGCATACTGAAATAACCAGAGAAAAGCATGAAAAATTGAAGTGCTCCGCGGTAAGAAATCGTTTTCCATACACGAACTTGTTGTTGGCGGTTGCGGTACCCGAAGATCATTACCATGCGCAAACGAGCATGTGTTCGAGGTGGTGTCAAAGTGTTGTGAACCCAGAAGGCGGATGACACAAAGGTTACTTTATTGGAGAAACCAACACACTACTTAAGCGTCTGAGCACGACTAGAAACGGAAACACTCATTTGCACACCATACTCTTCTGAGGATACTCCAGTCGCTCTAGACACCATGTATCAGTTCCGTCGTGTAGCGAAAGCCATTATATGTCATTCTGCCCTCCAACGATCCATCCCGTATCTCTGTCGTATTTATCACGCGATTATCTCGATCCGCGATCATCTCGATCCATGCTGCTACTGAATAGTGGTGTGAGTAGTATGGTGCGACCGTCTATCCTCACTACACTAGTCCCCCCGCAAAGATTGTTCCAGTCGTAACAAAAGGCGTTCAGGTTCTCTTCGTTCCCTCGACGATCTGCGTGCTGGCCCCGGTGCTGGTGACACACATGGTGTGCATCCTCTTCTGATCGGAGTGTCGTACCATTTACACAGCTGGCTTCCGTGCACTCGATGTTGACTTTTCTCATTCTTTATCAAATACACTGGGCCACGACGTTCAATTACTACGTACGGTCCCCTCCACTTTGCCAGGAACTTCCTAGATCCGGGTCCGGTTGCCCCCGCGCTCCGCCGGTCTCGGTATTTAACCTTAGAACCAATTTCAAACACAGTCCTTCGACCCGATAACCTCGCAGTCGATTGCTCCTTAGAAGCTTCTTGTGTGTTTTTCAAGTTTCGGTTGGCCGATCTCCGAGCTGCCGCTAATTCACGAGCGCTCATCCGTCGGTCTCCCCATAAACCAATCTCCTGGTCGACTGGCAAGCGTGGCACGCGCCCATACATTAGCTCGAATGGCGACTTTTTCGTTGTCCCTTGCGGCGAACAGCGGTGGGCCAACAGAATCAACGGTAACGTTTCTTCCCAGCTTCCTCCTTTCGCAGCCAACCATTCCTTGATTGTGCGATTGTTCCTCTCCGTCAATCCGTTTGATTGAGGATGATATGGAGTTGTGCGTATTTTCTTGATTCCCAAACGCTCCAAACAGTTCCGAAACTCCTCACTTTCGAAGCAGGGGCCTTGATCAGTCAATATGCTTCGCGGTATTCCGTGATCCGCTATGATGTGCTCCATCACAGCCCTGCACACCGTGCTTGCGCGCTGATCGGGTATGGCGGCTGCTTCGATCCACCTTGTGAAGTGTTCGGTCATGATTATGATGTATTGATTTCCGGAGGTCGTTGCTGGAAAGGGGCCCATCACATCCACCGACCACAGTTCCCCAATTTTACTGACCGGAATTGGTTGTGTGGGATACTGACTGGGGTGGTTAGTGCTCTTCACTAACTGACATTGCTGGCACGCACGCACATAATTGTTAACGTCATTCTTCATTCCCGGCCAGTATGCTCTTTGTTTCAGCATTTCATAAGTTCGATGACAACCCGTATGAGCCAGCTGATGACATTCTTTCACAATTGTCGCCCTCAATTCCGCCGGTATGACCGGGACGTTTATTCCCTCTCGCAACTGGCGCATCAAAATTCCGGCACTATTCAGCCGCAAATCGGACCAGTGCGTTCTGAAAGCTTTCAATTCCGGATTCAGCTCGTCCTCTGGCGGTTGTCCTCCCGACAAGAGTCGGTCAATCACCGTCCGGATCGTCGTATCCATTCTCTGTACTGCTTGTAACTTCCCGGGGTCACTCTCGAGTTCAATACTGTTAACTCCGACCACGTCCTTGTGGACCTCATCGAAGTGTTGCGTTCGGGAAAGCAAATCAGGTACACAGTTCTCTTTCCCGGACAAGTGGCGAATTGTGAAGTCGTACTCCTGTAGTCGTAATGCCCAACGAGCCAGCCTTCCTCGAGGGTCCTTCGCCGATTTAATCCACTCCAGCGGTTTGTGGTCAGTCTCCACATGGAACTGTCGGCCGAGCAAGTACGGCCTCCATTTTTCCAAGGCCCATACGATTGCCAAACATTCTTTCTCTGTCGTTGAATAGTTTCGTTCAGCAGGACTCAGTACCCGACTGGCGTATTCCACCACACCGTCCTCCTGCTTCAGTACCGCTCCAATTCCTACATCACTCGCATCCGTTGAGACAATGAAGCTCTGTCCAGTCACTGGCAATTTCAGAGTCAGCTGTCCTTCTTTCATCAAGCGTTGGATCTCGACGAACGCTTGGTTGGCTTTCTGTGACCAATGAAATTGGCAATCCTTCCTCAGAATTTCGTATAACGGACTCGCGAGGTCATGGAAGTTTTTGATGAAGCGGCTGTAGAACCCGACGCGACCGAGAAACTGTCTCAGCGTCCTCTTCGATGTTGGCACCGGAATAGCCTCGATTGTCAGCAGTTTCTCGGGCAGTGGCTGGACCTCCCCCTGACCGACCTTGTGACCGAGCAGTGTTACCGTTTGCTTCGCCAGTTGAGACTTTGAACTATTGATCCGGAGGCCGGCTGTCTCAATCTTCTGTAGCACTGCTGAAACGTGTACTGCATGTTCTGTCTCATTTGTGCTGTAAATGACGATATCGTCTCCATAGACAACAGTGTTGCTCACTCCGTCCAACACCTTCAGCATCAGTCGTCTGAACGTGAACGGGGCGCCTGAGAGTCCGAACGGCATCCGCTTGAAGCGGTATTGCTTTTCACCCACTGTGAATGCTGTCTTATCTCGGTCCGATTGTTTGATTGGGACCTGCCAATATCCGGACCGTAAGTCCAACACTGTAAACACCCTGGCGTTCTGCAGCTTGTCAAAAATCTCCGCCACCGACGGGACTGCTACCACTTTATTGATCGTTATCTCGTTCAGCCGCCTGAAATCGACACAGAATCGAAATTTACCGTTAGGCTTCTTTACCAACAAGACAGGAGAGTTGAACGGGCTATCGGCCTCCTCGATGATTTCTTCCTTCAGCATGTCCTTCACTTGTCGTTCAACTTCCGGCTGCAAATGCACTGGAATTCTTCGGGGTCCGAATGGCCGAAATCGCTTTGATTCGATGGGGATTTCATGTTCAACCCAGTCACAATAGCCATACGGGTCCTGATCCGTAGTGAACAATCCCTGAAACTTGCGTATCACTTTGTTCAGCAACTGATTGTCACAAGTTGGCATTGCTCTGGGTACGTTCACTTCAATTTGTCCAAGCTGGGTTTTGCGCTTTCCCACCAGTGGAACCACCCCATACTTCGTTACCAGTTTATCATGCTTCAAATCAATCACGGCTTCAACGCGGTCAAGAAAATCCGCCCCCAAGATAGTCTGACGTGCGTCGGGGGCAATGACGAACGGTTGGTTGACTACCTGACCATCGATTCGAACACCATATTCTGCCAGGCCATCAACTTTGAGGGCAAACCCACCGACCGTTCGGACAACCATCGCACACGGCCGCACAGTCTTTCCCGGCCTCGGCCCAATCAACGAAATCGCGGCCCCAGTGTCAATCAAACAGTACTCCAATTTACCATCGACTTCTAACCTAGCCTGAACCGCTGTCTTATCAACCGCCCCTATCACCGGATCCCCATTCCCAAACAAAAAACAATCGACAAATCGTTTATTAGCGTACGACCTTTTCTTGCCGAGTGGGCAAAACCTTCGCCAGTGTCCACGTCTTCCACATCCGTAACAAACGTCGCGACGGCTCTCCTCCTTTTTCACTTTCAAAGCCGCCACTTCCTCAGTCAACTTTTCCACCGCGCTTCGAAGGTCATTCAGTTCACTCGGTCCGTTTGCCTCCACCTCGTTGACTGTCGCAGCATTTTCTGCTAGCAATTGTCGAGCTGCATCGGCCAACTGTTCCAGCGTCATGGGCTGTGTGATGACAGCGACCCTGAGTTGATCCCGGACTGTTGGTGGCATTCCGTCCAAGAACTGTGCCATCAGCAGTCGTTGTTCTGAGTCCTGGTCCAAATGCGGCAGGGCTCTTGACAACGCTGCCCGCAGGGACATGGCGTAGACCAGAGCATCGCCTCCTGGTCCAAGCCGGGCGCCCTTGAACCGCCTCATCGCCTCCTGGCAGTCGGCGGGGCTGTCGAACCCGGCGATCAGCGCCTCCTTCGCGGCGGCCCACTCCAGCTTCGCAGGGCCCCTTCGCGCCGCATCCAACACCGCCTTCGCCCTGCCCTTGAGCAGCATCCGCAGGGCCGCCAGCTTCGCCCGGTCCGCCTTCACTCCGACCGCCTCCGCCACATCCTCGAAGTCCTCCAGGAAACTCCGAACATCCCCGTCTTCAAAGGGCTGCGGCCATGGGATCTTCATCCTTGAATCCTGGTCACGGCACCAATTGTTGTGGATCCAAAAGGCGGATGACACAAGGGTTGCTTTATTGGAGAAACCAACACACTACTTAAGCGTCTGAGCACGACAAGAAACGGAAACACTCATTTGCACACCATACTCTTCTGAGGATACTCCAGTCGCTCTAGACACCATGTATCAGTTCCGTCGTGTAGCGAAAGCCATTATATGTCATTCTGCCCTCCAACGATCCATCCCGTATCTCTGTCGTATTTATCACGCGATTATCTCGATCCGCGATCATCTCGATCCATGCTGCTACTGAATAGTGGTGTGAGTAGTATGGTGCGACCGTCTATCCTCACTACAAAAGCATATACCCTCTATGTCGATTTCTTGGATGAGCAAACCTTGTCCCGCTTGCGTTCTTGGTTCACAACATAGGTACTGGTTGTCTAATGCAAATTTGTGCTGTGCTATACCTTTTAGTGGACTTTCGTAGTGTCGCGCAACGATACGTTCACACAACATGCACATTACAAACCACCACACATTACTGCTGCTTTCGGGTCCGTGTGTAGTGCCTCATACAAACGTTGGAACTCCACACGACTGAAGACTAAACGGGCGACGATCTGCTCTTAACACTAGTCGGAGCCAGCCGGGTTGTACTTGTGACCGCGCATACGGTCGGTTCTTTTTGTGCGGCAGGATATGGCCGCACAGGGCTAAGCAGTTCTGACAGATGGGCACGAGTTATTCTACTTGGGACAAAGTGAGTGGAGCTCAGGCTACCGGTCTCTTGATTCATATCACTGGAATCGATCTGTTCAAAGCAGGCGTGACCACAGTCACTTGCACAGGCAGAATACGACCTTTCACACATTCAAGTTGATAGCAAAAGGTTGAATGTGATGGAAAACCAGAGCGGTACGACGATATACGTGTATCTTCTTAGAATTGACATAATTAAGTTTTTTCTCATGGGGCTTTCCAAAGCTCCAAGTTTACGCAAAAATATGGAAAATTTCGGACGATAGAAGACGACATTCGTAACAAATCCAGGCAAACTGAAGGATCCTGATTAAACATAATATTACTGCGTAACCAACTTTCCGGTGAATACTGTATATCACACTTAATAATTCATTATATAGAGAACAGATGACCGAATGCCTTTAGGTTTACTGACCCTAGTTATCACCTTTTTTTACCGCTAAACAGCGTCTTCTGCTAGTAACTCAATCAAAATATAGGGTCGTACATTTTTCCTTCACGTCGCCTATGGATTGAATTGAAACTGTTATCAGATAAAGCTTTTGTTTTGAGCGGATTACAAGTGGAAAGAAAGCTAATGCTATATTGATTAGACTGTCAATCAACGTATATTGCTCACCAGAAGCAAATGGAATGCGCAGACCTTCAATTAATTCTGTCTCATTAATGGGACTGATTTAGTTTCCACTTGTAATAGTTTTGATCAAACGTGTTTCCTACATAGTGTACCATGTCTGCATATTCTGAAAAACGGCGAACTGTTAATAAGACGGTATACAGAAGGAACTCAAAATAACGTTACTGCCGAGAACCAAGGAACTGTAGAATAACCATAGGAAGAGACCCAGAGTTAGCTACATTCGTACCAAGCATAGTTGTGACGTAAACAGAGTTACTAGTGTGACGATTGTGCTTCCGTCGTTACGCAAGACGATATTTGATGATAGCGGACTGGAAAAATGTGACACTGCAGTTCCAAGGATATGGACCAGATGAAAACTAAGTGTTCTGATCCACAAGAAGGCAAATGCCATGAGTCTGTGGGTGCAATATTACCAAACCACGATAGCTGTTGAAGTAGTAAAACGGACCACTTTGTTGGTTGCGACACAATTTTCCTGATTGTTTTATAGTAATGAGATACCTAAAAATCAGGGCTTTCACTACAGTAGGACTAGTTGGTGTTAATATCTGCTGTTATCACTCTGAGAGATGCAGCAATTAGCCTAGACGGTAAAATAAAGTTATTCGTACTTGGGTGTCGGAGATAATTAACTCACCAACATGATATTGGGCATCCGGAGATTTTATTTTCTGTTAAATGACCTCGAATTAAACACTGGCCCTGTTTTAACCCATGAGAACGGTAAAAGATGTCACACAGAGAAAGGATAACAAAAATATAAATCGCTTCAGAATAAACGTCCACTTCCTACCCATCGAATAGAGAACAAGCTGATGATGCAAAAGCCACAGTAAATCAATACCTTTCAGCTGGAATCGGTCATAAAACGCTTGATTAAGTATAAAAAGTGTTAGCCGGACTTCATTCAATAAAATATCGAAAAGAGTCGAGACTTTATTGAAGAGTGTGGTTGTCAGCACATGAATTACCTATGGTAGTTGATTTTCATTTACAAATAACAGCCAGTCATTACTAGTTTAGAAGTTATGTTGAATCATAGAGCCGCATTTTGATATTCACTAGGTTCCGATCGGAAGAATCAAGTTTGAACATAGCAGTAAGAAGACGGACTCTGGTAGATGCTAGCATTTCGTATTGCCTCTTCAGTACCAAATAACAGGAACCAAATAACCAGGAACATATGTATGACACTAATGGGATGGAGGGTGAAGAATAAAATAGCAAATGGGGTGGACAACGACAGGACAGAATTATTAAGTCCATGGGAGTCTAAGGCATACATATAATTGTTTGTGTACACAGAACACTGGCTTGAGACGACCAATCGCGACCGCCTCGGCAAAACGCAGGAAACGCGGATTAGCGTGGCGCATTATAATTCTGAATGTTAATTCTGGATTAATCCAGTGGCCAATATGTGCTTGGCGATAGACGACGCCGGAAGCTTGCGTGATCCAGGGACGAAGGGAGGAGACTGTGCAGTCACATCCTGAACCCATTTCGGCAGATGATCCTTCATCCTAGAGTTCAAGCACCTATCGGTTCTGTCGATGTAACTTTCGCCGCAGTTACACACAAATTGATAAATACAGTGTGAGTTGGCGCCAATAGGTTGCTCTCCCTTTACCGAAGGTAACGGTAGCTTCCGAGTTCGGTCAACGACTACGATTTCAGCCGCATTGTACGCTCGCTTAATGGATGCGACGAGACGTTTTGTGGTTAGGAGTGAAGAAGTGTCACCTTTGAATGGTAGTTCAATGTAGACTTTCTTCTTCCCAACCGTGGGAACCTTATCTCCTACAATACGCTGCTGGCTGTGTCTATTAATAAATCTTAGCGGATACCCATTATTNTAACCACTGATTGTCACTGAAAACAGCCAAAGCAGTCAACAGTTAGCTCCCAGCAATCATCGTCATACGTAATTGATTTTATGACACTAATTTCGTCCCGTATAACAGAGTACCACTGAGTTGCTCACCAGACCGCCTTACTGAGCTTGACTCAAACAAAGAAATTACATTGGCTGTTTGCAAAGAAGAAGGTGAGCAACGCCAGCGTAGACCATCTGTTGAGCTTAGTTGTGAGAAGTTTCGCCTGGTTGGCGGTGTATAGACGAACAGCTAGGGTAACAGTTTGGAACTAGTAACTTACCGTAAGCTCAGTTGGCGCCGCAAGCTGGCGGTCGTTAACGTAACACGCTAATGTGAAGATACTGGTCAGGAGTCTAAGACATGTAGAATGTTCTCGGTTAACGGGTCCAAATGAGTGTCCTCTGCGTTCGTGAGATGGCCGGAAGTCATTTGTTAACTGATTATTCTTTCTGTTCTATTTTACATTTGACCACCTTGAACTATTGATTCCCAACCTGTAGCAGTGGTAACTAAAACAAAAGCACAACGATATTCGGTCATTATGTGTAAAAAATGAATAAAACTAGTTGCACAGAGCTCAACCGTTAAGATGCAGCCAACGTTTTAGGAGTAAATTGATGGTTTTGACATTTTAACGTCTTGGGGACGGTCTCTCAACAACACTTGACCAGACATTGAACTACTTACGCTTAGTTGAGTAGATCTGCATTCAAGGATGGGCTGAAAGGGCTGAAAGGACCAACTGTTGAGCTAACGTCTGGCCTAACTTGGTTATTGTACCTGGAATAGTCCCAAATCGTCAGAGTTGCGAATAGACGTTTCAAGTGATATTCATTCAGGAAGTGTAAACATAATGAAATTAATTAAATAAATAAATAATTAAACAAGCCTGAATAAGTATAAGTAAACATAATTAGCAATATGAGATTTGTTCGATTTATGTACAAAGCTATGTATGGTTAAACGGAATGTTGGTATCCCTACCCAGTTCGTTAATCGCATTGTAGCCAGTTGGTTGTGTGCTTTTCGGCGTGTTTTAAACACGTGGCCGACGTGTGATAAGGGTTCACTGAAATCAAATTCGACTGGGATTCAAATGTCTCACTAATAATTGAATATGACCAGCGTTGGATAAATACAGTGTGATAGGTCTCGCCGTGAATGTCTTCATACCAGGTTCATATCGGAAGATGATCACAATTCCCGTCTGTTAGTTTTTATGCTGAAAAACGGTGTGAATGGGATACGTTACCCTCAGCCAACCTTTCCGCACTCTTGCCTGCATGCCCAGAGTGAAAAAAGCAATATGCTCCTACTATTATCACTGTAAAAATCAATGTTGACTTCAAGCTCGTTACATGGTGATCACTCGTCCAGTCATCTTTTTTCACTGGAAGCTTCTTCATTCAACTGTGCCTGCAGTAAGCCGACTGACAAAGGGAATTTCGTAAGAGTGCCGCTAGATGAGATCGGAGTCCATTTACTGTTCACGTCACGTCCGTGTCTTCCGCTCAGTGTTACTTGATCCCGTCCACTGTTTTGTCCTAAGGGGTAAGTTAAAATGAATGACATGTTTGGGAATTTGGAAAAGGCCAAAGGACACTTTAAGGATGAATAAATCATCAGAACAAACGCAAGCATTAAACACCGGTTGCGATCTGATGTTGGCAAACACCAATAAATGTCTGAGCTACCTTATTCTCACGGATTGTGGTTTGGTTGATGGTGCTAATGTCTCTAAGGCTTTTATTCTACCCCTTGATCGTATGTGCTTGTAATGGCGGAAAAGTATACAAGGGAGTTGGCAACGAATGCACGCTTCGGGGCCTGAAATGAAGGGTCATGACTTACGCTAACAACTCGTTGCACTTTAACGTGCGTAAAGGTTGAGTATCAATCTCCGGAGTGAATGCAGCTGGTGTTATCGTTTGCGTCTTCGCACTGATCGATTGCATGCCGATTGTTGAAGATCGCTCATTCAACCAGTCAACATTTCGTTCAACTGGATGCAGTCTCATTGAGCCTGACACGCTGAAACTCAAATGGTGAAACTTGGCGTTGAGCTGGAATATTGGAAGCGAACTGATGACTCAGGATTTTTCCATGGCAAATAAGGGGGGAAGAGTATGTGTCTAGAGAGGTAAAGGTGAACGATTCGACGGTAACATGAAAGTTCCCATAATGCAAAGTGAGGATGATTCGGTTGGTGTACAGTCTACTGTTTAGCCAACTGGAAGGAGTAAACCGATCTTTCTGCGTCACTTTGTTAGTGGTTTGGTCTACGTGGAATTAGTGAAGGTGCATTTGCCATTCTGTCATGGATGGCAAGACGTTTCTAGACGATTACTTTCAACCCGATCGATATCATACACTACACTTAAGACTCTACTCTTCTCAGAAGGAATTCACTCTATTGCTATACCGTTCACTTTTGTTCAATTTTGTACCGTATTTGGGATATCGTTTGTGGTCAGACGGGGTGCGGGAGATTCGTGGGACATTCAGTTGAGCGACGGTTAGTTAACATTTGACAAAGGTTACCTAGACTATGGATAGCTGGTAAGAACTTTTATCAGCTAGCTGACATGGTTAGCAGGCGATTAAAAAAAAATCCTAACCCATGAAAGAACTTTAAAACAGCGGAGCTATTGCTTAGCATAGCTTTGCTTTCAGCACTTGTAGTGCCACGGGCATTTCCACATTCACATAAAAATTTCTGATGCTAAATGCAGAATGACAGCAAAACCAGGACAGCATGTCAGCCGTTTACCAATCCCGGAAAGTTCACATCTTTTCTGAATAAAAGTTCCTCTGCTGCAAACTTAAATCATGTTACTACTCCTGATTGAATTCGGCGCAAGCCAACGCCTGTAGCTCAATTCCTTGAAACTGAACTTCTGATGATTTAATTCCGTATTTCCTTTTCTTCTTAAACTCTCAACAGCAGGCGAGATTATTCGTCCATATGGTTTGAGAATTTCGATACGTATGTAATCCTACGGTCACCAGTAGGCGGTCGTGTGAACCAACAGTTAAAGAAGAGTGGTCGAAGACAATTTAACATCACGGTTGAGTGGTGCATGGTGCGTTCGTAACGTAAGTTAGCGTCGAAACAAATGCAGGTGCTGTTTTTCACAAGCCTGAACACAAGTTAACACTTTATTATCCTATAAATTCGCTTTGGTTTGCGTCTAACTTCCATGATAGGTTCGTAGGCTGTTATAGATGAGATGAAGAGCTGTGCTTGTTGTTCCTGTCTCCGTGTTGATCAGGAAAAAATTGTCTGACAATGTACTGGTGCAAAGACAAGCAAGTAAAGGGAAACTTCAGTGAGGCTGCTCGTGGACAACCATTTCAGCAACCAACACTGAAAAATACTTAATCAACATCCTGTCAGAAATATGTTTAATTACCTGTAGAAATAGACCGAGATGATGTTTTGAAGACTGTAGTAATCGGACTTGTGGGACTAATAACAAGTAATGAACTGGCCTGGACAGTAGGAATAGAAGACCGGAAGCTGTGGATACATTTAGAAACTTTATTGCATTTCGAGCTACAAGCTTTTTTATGGGTAGCAATACGTAAAGTACCTGATTAGGGAATGTGACACAGACAGGTGCCAATCATCTCACGTTCTCCTGGTGCTTGAGTCGCAGAGGACTCCTCTGTTTAGTAGTTTTCGGACCAATGGCAGCAAGGTACTCAGAACAAATAAGCTTGGCAGCAGTCGTATCGTTCTGGTTGGTGGACACATGGGCATGACGTGCTATCGTTTACAAACTGCTAGCCCACAACCTGCGATCAACACAGAAACTTGTGGTGCACTTTGTTTATCAAATATGTGCCGATTTAATAAAATATTAAAAAACCACAGTCGATTCAGCTGTGACCACAGAGTCAAACAGTGCATTCCATGTAAACAAGTAAATCTGAAGCAGTTCTATCTGCAAAAGGATCTGTCTTTCCAGCAACCCAACTTCAGTGAATGACCCTTCAAACGTTCATCCTTGTCTTAGAGAGGTGTGCTGTGGATTACCTAGAGTGTATAGCATCTTTAGGTAAGAACTAGTTTCCCCGGAGGTGTTTGCAATTCAACGGAAATAGAACTGATCCCCCGTTGTCTCTCCGAACAAAAGATTTTACTGAGCCCCATATTTTTTCCAGTAGTTCGTCTCCTGATGCTTCCTGTAAGTGTTAAGTCTTTTCCGAGATAAAAACAACAGGATTGTATGTGTGTTTTGAAGTGTAGGCGGATTATGTTGGCAGTCATTGCGGGAAACGCTTCAGAATGGAATTTTCCCTAAATTCTTTCCAAGAGGTTCATGGTCATTTGCGCCTTTTTAACCACTTTATTGGTAGACTGCAACTGTCTGCCGCTAGAGTACCTGGGTTCCGTTTGCAAACTGCTGTTAGTGACTTTGTGCCTCCGTAGTAGTCAGCTCCATTGTGATGGTCAATGTGTATAAATTTGCATTTGCTATCATTGAACGGTGAGCTATTTTCTATGGACCACTGATTTAGATAGTTCAAGTCGTTCTGTAAGGTTATCACACCTTTCTGGCACCCTAGACTTTGCAATCGGTGTAGAATAAATGTGATTTCCAAATGCTGGGTAGTTCAAAAAAGAATAAACTATAGGAAGCCCTAAGATAAATCCCTTCGGAACGCCTTCGTTCACCTTGGCTTTGAACTTAGGTTCATTTAGATAATTCTCAATCCACGTCAGTAAGCACGCACTGAAGTCGTAAGTATGAAGTTGTGACAACAAAAAATAATCAACTGTGTCAGAGGCTCTTGAGAAGTCGAAACAAATCACACCAATGGCCAGTCCTTCGTCGGCAGCCTTCGTCCAAATCCACAAGCATTCAGCAGATTCCTGATGTATAATCATCCACTACGGAAGTCATGTTGCTTCTTGATGAGGCAGACCTGTAGTCTTTGCCTGGAGAGGTATCTCGTAAGCTGTCCATTACTTTAGACGTCAATAAAGGTAACGCTGTTGGCTGATAGTTTGCCGGATCGTCTGCGCATCTACCTTCGATGGTAGGTATGATTATGAGTCGTTTCGAGGCTCTTAGCAAATGGCCAGTTCACAATGCGCACTTAAAAAGTACGACAAGCCGTCCTGATAATTTGGTGGCGCAGCTTTCCGAGACGACAGCGAATATCAAAAAGTGGACCTGGAGATCCGTGAGTTAGTAGATTCTCTAATTTAATTCTGGATCATGACACAAAATTTTGTCGTTTCTGTTCTCAAAATTCGTTTTTTGATTTGTAACTATGCATACTTACCTACTCTTTATCTAGAAGACTGACTGCTTTCCACATGTGTATTTATAAACCCATCGGAATTTTGAACTGCAAAATACCAAACTTATTTCTTGTGTATGATGTAACTCAGTTGTAGAATGTTTTATTATTTGCCTTCAGTTGTTGAGCAAATCCGTATCGACAACAAAACCGATCCACTTTGATAACATTTGTGATGCAATTAATCCACATGGCATACTCAAAAAGAGTAAGTTTAATTTATTCTAGGTGGTGCCTGGTCCACTATGAACGTTTCAACGTAATCAAACGTAGGTTGTATTTCTTATGCTTTTCGGCTTTCTCCTAGGTAGGGGACACTTTACTGGGGCGTGGTTGTGAGGAGGATGGTAGGTTTCTTCCAATCTGAGCTGACATTGATGATGTCGGTTGAATATAGCGATGGAGCTGGGCAATGCAACTTTGATGAGCTCTGTCTTCACCACTGTGAAAGTTGTATTGTGATAGTCCTCTGAACCTACATTTTGGGGAGTGTTGTTTACTTCAATGCAAATGGCTGAATTCAATTATCTCACTATCTGTACGACCCAGTGAAGTTTTGTTGTTAGACTGCCTATCTTGTGAACCTTCTTGAGGTATAAGCAATTGCTTTTTTTTCACCTTGACGAATACGAAAAAGAGCAGCACCAAGTCCTCTATCACAGGTGTCGACGGAGTCGAATGTTGAACAGGTTTAATGAAAACTGAATACTATCGAAACCAAGGAGATTCGTTGTTTTAGTCCTTGGTGGACACCCTCTTGATACTCAGGATGTCCTCTTGACAGGACACTCATAACTAACATACTTTTGACGCATCCTTGTTCACGTCTACACTACTAACCGCGTTGACACGTCATATCTGAAACCTCATCGCGGTTCGACGTTTTATGACCTTTCACACCTACATTCCCAGCCGTAATGACTTCGATAAACAGCTGTGTTCTTTCATTGTGCACCTAACACGGTTGGCAGGCCCAGCTCGTCCGGCAGCTGGTGTGTGTACCTTCCTCTCGCGTACTCACCCCTTACGGATACACCTGTTAATCCTGCTGATGGTCTGGGATTGAGATTGGTTACTAGCACTGTTAAACCAAAAAGGTCAGCAGGCCCTCTTACACATGTTCACGTTAGCAAAAGTTTGAAACGGGACTGACATAACACACCGTGCACGGACTCGGTCACAGGAGTTAAGCTTAACACGGTCGCACCGAGAGGACTGTCTCCGAGCTTCACATAGCAGAGGATTTACAAGTCAAGGATTACTCTCACACCAACCCACCTCTCCTGTTGAAGGCCACAATGTAGCGAGAAGGCGTCCAACAAAGCACAATCTTTATTGTCCAAATCGCTAGTCACATGCAACGCGCGCTCTCTCGTTTATGAGTCGTAATTCCAACCCGCAGCGCCCCCCGGTTTCCGNTCACATGGACAGACAGTGTTGTCGATTGTACATGCACCGACCCTGATTGTGATTAGCTCGGAGCAATGTGTTTTTCTCGCTCTGACTTAGCATGTGGTCGAGTGAATGATGTACCAGATGTTGGCATTCGGACATACACTGATCTGAAGCACAGTTGGTCCTTGATCTTCCTATTCTCTGGGCGGATTAGAAACAAATCACCTCCGTCACACCCCACAAGCCCCCACTTGTTCGATTAGTGATCTACAGCAATCATTTCTATAGCACTATCGGTATTGCGATAAGTCCAAACACTGTTATCAAGTGTGTTGTTCGCTTATATATGGTATACTGCTATCTACGTGCTATAAATATAAGTATTTTTAGTGGCGTTATCTTTGGATTATAAGTAACATTCCCGCCAACAGTTGGTGAACCCGACGTGACACGAACCATATCTCTGTCATATTTCTATCACTAGTGTGTTAGATACAATATCAATTATTCCAGCTGAGCCGTTTTCTAACTCATCGACGCCTTCACCAGACTTAAACTCAGTCAGTTTGCATGTGTCACCAGTTTGTTATCATCACCCACGCGTATAGTTTGCACAAGTTCAGGCCCAGTTTGCTTTCCGGGGCATCATTCAAGAATTGACAATGTATTATCACGTCCTAGTGATAATGCCACCAGAAATTGCAGCTGATACTCTGGAATCAATGGATACAGACCGTCCATATAAACAAATTCTGGAAACGATAATCAATCGTACTACACATTTCGACCGTAAACGCTTAGAACAGTTACTTTGTAACGAACCCAGTGGTGGCAGCAGTCTATCCAATTACTGCGACGCCTGCAAAACATCCTTGGGAGCACACAATTTGATGCTTCGTTTGCATAGATCTTCCCCAAACGCCCGTCCGTTTTTATGCAATGCATTCTCACACTCATTTCCGGTATCGTTCCCATAGCTAAACCTGTCAGCATGGCCGGTAGAATGCCAGGTGGAATGTTAATTCCACTTAACCAGCCCCATCAAGCAATAAACCTCGTGAGCAGCTCACTGTTCCCATTGAACAAGTTAGTCAACTACATTTGTCTCGCATGAGTAAGCCCGATCATCCTATCCAGGACCACTCTCGTTAGCGTTCCAGGTCTTTTTCACCGCCTCGAAATGAGTTTTTTTGGTATCACCGAACACAATATCACTTCACTAGAAATAAATGTTACTTCTCTTTAGCTGATGAAACCAGCCTGGCTTTGGTTGCAAAGTAACGGGTATCTCAAACTGTTGGGAGAAATGTCAAAAAAGCAATCCTCATGAGTAATTCTATGGGGAGTACTCGGAATTATGAACTCCGAATAGCCTCAGGAAACGTTCTTCAAATCGAACATCCTGCTTAACTGATGAAGAAAGAACCTCGAACTGGTTGTAGTAAGCAGTCGTTATTCGCGGTATAAAAACACGGACTTATAGAACTAAAACATTTTTATAGAAATCAGACGCAGATACGTTCGTCAACACTGGGTGGGGATAAACACCGACTTTTGAAACAAAATGTTCCGGGAAGGCGAACGTTCAGAGTGTGGTAAACATGATTAGTCTAATCCAAGCGAGTAGCAAGGTCAAACGACTGTTGTAGAACAGCCTGAAGGCTTCCGACAACCAACTGTGCACTGCCGCTGTGAATATAAGCGAAAAAATGGAGCATGATCTCCCGCCTGATTTAGACCCGTAGGCGAGATTTTGTGCAACAGTGAACCGTCAGGAGTAGAAAATGCTGCAGTTTTTCAACCGTCATGTTAGGCTTATATGGAGAGACGCATCTCGAAACCAAACTTTTTGGATTTTAGGTCCCACACTCACGGACAACATATCGGTGGATATGTTGACTTCAATAGCAAAAGGGAGAAGGGATAGGGCTCCGTTCATTTCTCAAATATTTAGTATCAAGGAGTCAACGTCCTGCGAACATCAACGCCGAACAACTAACGTCCAAGTGAGAATACGTTGGCTTTTGCAAAAGCCGCTTCCATGTAGTTTTCATTTCCCTAGGACACCAAACCAACTGACGTACGATTTGTTACCATCAGATGAATGCACCGATTCGTAGGTCACCTGCATTGCACACAATTTTGCAAACGGCTCATCTGGTTTGAAAAGACGTCTGAGTTATAAGTGAAACATCAGCAAAAAAACTGACTGCTCACAAACTCTTCTCAAGTCAGATGAGTCGCGGATTACTCATTTAGCATCCAGTATGCGACATCCTACCGGAGCCGCACGTTATATACATGTACCTATTGCATCCAGTCGAATCCTCAAATAGTTCCATCATCAAAATCCTCCGGTTAAAATGAACCTTAACCCGTTCTTTCAATACAGCTACCAATCGGCTGTTGTCTGCTGCGTGCTGCAATGACCTGACTACACGGTTCACGGACTGTGGGTGGATTTTGTTTTATCACCCGAAAGTCCGTTTCTCATTCACACTATCACAAGTTCGCAACCCGATCTAAATAAACCATAGTATTAACCGAGTTTATCTCCACACACTGCCAACATAGAACAGAATATCTATCGCTGATTTAGACATCCAAGCGTTCCAGATGCCTTCAAGATAGGCTACGGTTGAGTACTTTATCTTAATACCCACTGTTAAACAGGTTTGATAAATGTTGTCGCTGTACATTGCTGTTTGTTACATGTGTCGTGAAACAATCACGGTCCGGCTTCCACTGAAATCGACAGGTTGTTTGTTTGGTATGTCACTTTCGGATTAATATTACCCACTCTTGCTTTAACGATCAACTGAAGGAAGCAGTTGTCCTCAAGTTGGATCGCTGTACAGCTCACTCGCGAAATCCTCGGTTGTCACCAATCCGACCGTAAAAGTGATAGTTACAAACTCCATGTTGGGCTGGGCCCGCTCAAAGTGAGGTAAGTACGGGTAGTCCCTGCAACCTACTTTTCGTTACTATATAAACTCATCTTATTTGACTTTCTCATTGACTGAACTTGAGTCCATCAAATGCGTGTCACTCAATTGATAAACCTGAGTTTGTTTACGCATATTTCACATTTTCACAGATTTCACTTATTACAGCAAGCTCAAAAACTAAAAGGTGTATCTTCGCTAGAGCCAACCACCTAACTACTAAGGAATAGGAACGGAGTCAGTTAGAAGGGTTGCACGAACTGAAAAATACTTATAAATGACCATGGCGTTCGCATATACACAGACCTAATTGGCTCTTGTGAGAAACAGCACCAGACCCGAGTTTCGCTCCTGTTATGGATCGCCAACAATGCGCATCCTCGCCAATGTCAAAATTTAAACGTCGATCCACATTGTTGAGGCAATCGTCAACCAACGTGCCACTGACATCACATTGGGCAAGGCCGAAGTACCACTGTAGCGGCCTGGAGATTTCACTAGCCTGCCTGCGGTATGGTGTGTAAAATAGTTCCAAAACTCATAGTTGCATATTGTACCTAGGCTATTAAGAAAGTTCGCATGATCCATGTTGTCCGATTGTTTGTCTACATGTCATGTGACCGTGGCGCGAACCCGAAGGACACACGTGTCACATTCTTCCGGTTTACTCGCTCGTCGACGGCCGGTCTCTAGCCTCTCTAGCTATTTTGCGTGTCGGTGCCTTTTATAGCGCTATCAGAGACCACCTGTACTTTTCGTCGAATAAAGATTTGGTCTCTCTCCTCAACGGCCTTTTGCTTTTCGCGTCTGATAATTGCGTACCTGGGGAAAACGCGACGAGCACTAAACCACATCCAAACGTTTGACTACAATTGTCTATCGGCAATCCTCAGGTTGCCCGATCGCCTCAAGAGCGGAGACAATAACTAGCTCGTTAACTGCACGAGTAGGAAATATCAAGGTGAAATCAAAGGAGTCATTGAACCTTTTGAACAATCTGTAGACCATTGGAAAGTAGTGGGGGAGTAACATAAATTGAACGTCACCCACAGTGTAGCCTTTCAGCCAAACCCTTTCTGAAGAGAAACACTAGACTACACCGTAGCAAAATTCCCTACCACCTTTGTAAAATTAAGAACTTCAAGTTTGACCATAACACTTATTGAGCTATGGCTTGTTAGGTCGTCTCGGACTGAAACCTAGAAGTGTTCCGCTCATTAGCGTGTATACATGAAATCTCACTTCAGCACAGACGAATTTGTACCTCCATGTACACTGGACATACAACGAAACGATCGTCCAAATGTGTCACAGAATACTGTCCGAAAATCCCCCCCATCAATGACGTCAGGTCTGTAAGTGGTAGAACTTTGGAGCACTTGCTAGAGAATATCATTTACCATGGAACACTCGAGAGGATGGTTTTGAGCATGATAATTGCAACAGTTAATCTTCTCGTCTATGGTGTGTTCGATGTTTTAAGTTAATTTGGCCATTACTTCAAGTTTCTAAAACTGAGCAATATCCTAACCTTATTCACACCAGGTCTGAATCGGCTGCGGAGTTAAGTGGGATATCAATAGATATTAGCATCGACTACTCACAAACTGCCCTCAAACCGAATCATGTTGTTTTGAATGTGAAAGCACAGAGGGTTGGGGTCCGCACTAATATCGCAAAAAGACTGATATAATAACTGTACTGTTGCGAAGGAAGTTCCCAATTCGCCTTGCCTTCGTCAGTTAGAAAAGCTCGAGATCAACCACAGCCACATCAGGAGACATGCATGCTCCACCGAACAGGGCCTGCCCAAATGAAGACATCGTGACTACTCATGTCGATATGGAGAGATGCAACTCGAGAAGGCAACATCCCCGGTCGTAATCCTGTTCTGGTTGTCGCCTAGAAAACCTCGCATCAGTCTTGAGGTGAGTAGCGTCATTTCGCCATGCTGCGAGATTCGGCCTCATCGTTATGATACCCCGAGAAAGAACCGGTGATCCATAGCATTGTCCGAGGGCAAATTCAAGTGAGCTGCTAATATCGTGGAGGCGCGTTTCAGAGACACAGCACTCATGCAAGTGAAGCTATTAGACTGAACCAAGAATAGCCATCTCCTAAGAGAATCCGTCAGCTAACGTTTTTTCTCGTTCAAAACGCCAACAGAAGTGAGTGAACTTCACAACGTAGGGATAGCGCGGAGCTGCCCCCATGTTATCCGTTGGACCACTTATTGGCCGTATACTGTTGAGCTTTTCAAAACACACCAACGGGCAGAATCACATACCCTGATCAACTACTGACATGGACAAGCAATAGCATAAAAATAAAGCAGAGCGGAGGGTTAAATCATAGAGAAAAGAAACTCAACACCGCCACGCGACCGATCTAGTGTTGTTTGAAGATCCTCCTGGTCGTCAACGTAAAGTTAGACTTGAGGGGACATTCTAGCTATAGTCAATGAAGTAAACAAACCAATGTAACACACGACGCTACTGTCCCGACATTTAGCAATCATAATGTCAGGTAACAATTTTCGATGATGGTCATGAAAAACACTGACGTACGGTGGCATCGGCTTCAGATGCTGGCGAATTCAAGAAACCCCATGCAAGCTCCTTGACATGAACGCAAGGCAGGTGACAATCCCCCAACCTGTGGAGTATACAAGGTAGCTTTAAAGCAGGAATTGACACACAAGTCAGGACCAGTCAATACTTAACTAGGGTTTAGGTTATCCTTATTTTAACGTTTGCCATCTAATAAACGTAACATTACGGACAGACGGAGCTCCAGAAAAGTACTGGGGCGTTTAGTCGCAGAAGTTATTGAAATCGCAGGTGCTATATGCGTCGCAAACAAAAATTGAAGGCCCCACCAATATCCGGTAAACGACTAGTCCTGAGCCAGTTAAACCGATTTAAACCCGACCGCTGGGCACACTAGCCTTGCCTATAGACTATATAGACTATAGACGACCCCAAGTACGTCTGGCATTCAACATACCCAGGAACCAGCACAACCGGTCACCCGAACGTGCTCGTAGAAGGCCCCAGACTCATTCAGTTGCTCATATTTGGCCTGCTTTAGATGCCTCGAACTTGCAACTGGCTCACCCAGCAAATTTCCCGACATAAAGAATGAATCCACCGCTGAGTAGCGTGGTACAGTTGATAACTCAGCAGACCCGGCCGTTTTTGAACCAGTGACACAAACAGTGCTCCAAAACGCAATAAGCTCCCGACGCAGCTTCGTAGCTCTGAGCGATTATCGCATTCCGGCAAGTTGGTTTCGTCACTGGTTTGAATCCGACTGAAGCCGGATTTTCGCAACTGAGTGACGTTTGAATTGTTGCACTATACGCACTGCACGTTCCACGTATTCAGCCGTTCGTAATGACGAACAGTCTGGTCGGAAGGTACGGCGGTCAAAGCCGTAACGGAAAAGTTTACGAAAAATTGGAATGGAATAATTAGGACCGAGCAGAATGAATGAAAGCATGTCAATATTTCGGATAGCTTCTCCAAGCGGTGACGCGTGACGGCGGTTTCCACTACCGGACAATCGGTACCCACCTACTTTATTCAACGGGACAACCGGGGCCTTCATGTCGAAAACACGTTGCTGTTGTCAACCACAAGTGTAACTGCCTTTTGGTTATTTCAGTACATAAAACTCGGTGCGGCGAGCGCCCTGATGACGAGTGCGTGACCTGACCTCCACATGTTTGGCAACACCCATTTCGGACTGGCCCATTACACTGGCTGAAACCATAGGACAACTGTGCATAAGTGCCATTACGAGCAGCCTGCGCTGCACCATTTGCATCTCCACTCACATGCCCCGAATCCGGGACATTCTTGAAGAAACAACACCAAGGAGCAGAGGCCTGTGGCCAACCGATAAGAGCTGGTTGACTAGATGGTAAGCTTTCACGAGTGATAATTCTACTACGCAGGACAGTAACAACCTCAAAGCCGTCCCGATTTTCTGAGTTGCAACAAAGAAGCGCGGTACCACGTCGTCTAAAGAGTAATGAGCTAGTTCAAGCCAGCTGAACTGACAAATTGTAAGATTGCAAAACATCCTTACCACTTTACCCTAACTCCTCTTCCGTGTTCAACGCAAATCAGGGAAGGAAAATGAAAACAAAAATGCATACTTCATCATAGTCTTCATAGCATCCACGAGCTTGAGTGCGGCTCAGGACGCCGCTCACGTCAACAGTGACCTGAAGTACCTTAGGAGAGAACGTTACTAAAAAAGACTGAGAATCAATAAGGCTAGGCGGAAAAATAGAATGGTAGGGACGCAGGTATGCCATTGACTCCGGCACATTGCCATCTCCGATGGCGTTTCTAACCAGCGATTTGAGTGGTCATGAGGACTCCAGAAAAAAGGCGACACCTTCCCACTTTGCTTAATGGAACAGTTGGGGTCTTCATGTTTCTTGACCACCACGTAGTTTCACCCAACTTTTGATGGTCTCAGTATATAACACCCGGTACGGCAAACGATCAGATGGCATAAGTACGTGGCCCGACCGCGGCAGGCCGTGCGACGCGACTAGTTGACAAAGTGATCGCGCACCCTGATTGTTCTGCAATACGCGCCGGCGAACGGCTACATCGCTTCCAACATCAGCCCACTTAAATTGGGATAAGTGGCAGAAACAACGATGGTCAAACACAGCACGTTGGTTGACATCTCCGTTGCGAAAAGGCCACGTTTCTGAACCAGAGCAAAACAGAAAGTACAAAAGCACTAAACACCCTTCCATTCAGCGACAACTGAACGTCTTTCCGACATCACAAACGGCGCACGATAGCAAAGGTAACTCGTGCGTTTGCTATCCTCGCTGAATCTCATCAGCGATGTTACTGACGAGATAGCAACACCCAAGTGTAAAATTGCCAACTGTCTCGAGTGGATCACTTGCAATAGAGAAAGGGGTGGAAGTGCCTCAGTTTTGAAGCGGCACTTTGTACTTCGAATGTGTGAAGCGCATTCCATACCAGCCCCGTCACTCATCCTGTCCGGCAGAGGGGCTGAGTAAGACAATGCCACCCGCACACTCAAGATCGGTCAACCTAGCTCCAGCAATTAACCCAACACCAAGCTCACCAGACTTCTCTAGCGCATTTTCCATCATTTCATTCATGACAAAATTGTACACTCCAGTGCACTGGCCAGTCAAACTAACCCCAGCTGCCCTTATGCATATTTTCTGGTTTACAAGCATGATAGTATTCCGGGTCAGTAGGTGTCTAACCTCTGCCGAGCAAGTGAACATTTGCTCGATGTATCGGTAATACTATCTTTGGAACAAACGAGACAGGTTCCCAGAGATGTCGAGAGCTTCGTCTGATGTTCGGTTGGATCACTAATCCTGAAAGCCCAACTGCCTACAAGCTACACAGCCCCCTGTCGGGAAAAACTACCTTCAGCGCTGATTAAGAAATGACTTATAATGCAATTGGAGACCTGGCTGCAGACAGCCCATCGTTTAGCCACAAGGTCGCACGGTTAAACCTTGGCAATCGAGGATTGGACAGCATGACGACAACCAACCCCTTGATCTTCGAACCACAGAGCGCTTGGTGAGCAGAAATAGAAATTAGCCGAAAACCCTTAGGAGTAACAATCAGACAAACGAGTAGAATAGACCGAGTACTGTTTGCTAGGTTCTGTTCAGCAAACCAATAATTGCACGCGAATTGCGCACGCGTAGTCAATCCAAACGCCGTTACGCGAGACTTTTCCAGTCGCACTACCATTCAACACCAACCAACATTTACGGTAACCGCTTTACCATAAGGAGCTCAGACTGCCCTCACCCGTCGCAAGTAGGATTAAACAATCTCCAAAAACCCGATGAATCCAAAAAACTATGACCAGCTTACTTAACGGCACTACCACCTATTGCTCGTAGCACAATGTATTCTCGGAACGCACAAACACTGGTTTGCGATCGTTTCATCAGTTCTCATACTTCAATATTCAGCCTAGTGATGTGCGTATCAAAAGCACGAAAACGAACTTGGTCGATGACAGTTACATATGATTCACGCAGCACATCTTGTGTATGAATAGAAAAGTTGAAATGGAATTTTTACAATAATGCGAAGGTGATTAGAATGAAAGGATGCAGCAGTAACTCAATAAATGCGGTATAGAAAAGCCGTCAAGTATACTTATTCATCAGATTATGAGCGGGCTGCACCAGTTGTTGCACTAGGGGTAGTAGCACCAGCTCGGGCTGTCCCACCGGAAGTAGCTCGACTTTCCGGCGTATGCCAGGTGAGCCGCTCTTCGTAAAAACGGATCACCACTTGGGGACATTTGATGTTAGCTTCTCTTGCTGGGACCAAGTCAGCTTCGTCTGAATCTTTCCTAGAAATGGAACGAAAGTGATATGAGAACTGTCGTTTAGTTGGCACTTCTCCAAACTCATGAAAGGCAAATTCGCTGTGTTCAACTCAATGGGACTTATGATATAAGTCGATCACTGAAGTTAGCGTACCTCACAGGTAGGTTTTCCACTTTTGCGCCGCAAAGTGGTTACTACCCTTGCTATATAATAAGGGTGGAAAGGGTTAGTGGTTGGCGTGTCCTCGCGGAAAATGGCAACCACCAAGTTACGTACACTGGCGAGCTTATTCGCCGGCGGGTGACCAATTTTAGCGTGGCGCCTTCACCGCACATGAACGATGGTGGAGACAGTAGTACTGGGTAGCCACATATACATAACTGACCACATAATTCAAATTACGCACCTGTAGCACCTCACCACGTGACCATAAATCTGATCACGTCAACCAGCAGTCCTGCTAAGTTTGCAGTATCGAACAGGTTTTGAATGAGTAAATATCGAGCATTGGTCAACACAAGCAATTTGAATCTTCTTACCACTTCATTAAAAACATCAGCTCTCCGCTGGAATCCGTTGCGCCAATGATACGTTCCGCCTTTAATCCGCGCCCAAATCCGCGCAGTTTTCCCGCGCTTTTAGGAGTTTTGGTCTGAAAGTGGACGAGTCCGTTCGTAGCATGTTACAAATCATTGCAACTGAAAACAATGTACTCATTTACGTTGGCATATACCAAACGCTGAGTTCGAAATAGTACAAGTCAAACACTTTCAACGAATTCAACGACTGTTGTGCAAGACGTTTGTGGCATATTACTGATGTGGACAAGATCACCGACCGTCCATGGGTAAACGGAAATCACCGCCGTTCCACTTACCTAATGCAAAGAACATATCCTCCAAATTGATACATCCTAAATCAGAGTCCTCAAGGTCAGAAAACATCCCACGGGAAGTAACAAATGGACAAAGTAAACATCCTTGAAAACGTACAAATAAAGTGCCCAAAATGGTGTGATGTGGATGTCATGCTCTGCTTTGGAATGAAGAATCAGTGAGTACACCACTGCTAGAGCGATATAACGAAATAGTGCAGCGTAACGCCGGCCAAATCAACATTTCACATATTGAAATGCGACTTATAGTGTGTAATTTACCCCTGTTTAGTCTGGAGCACAGAGAAATATGCAATAAGTGAAGGGAAGATGAAAAAGCAGGGTTAATCTGATATATATGCATCAAATTCAAATGAGGATTATAGTGACCTGCGATCGTGTGGCTTCTCTAAGAATCCTGGATACAACTGTGCTTTATTGCCTCTGTTCTGTACGCATGCTTCTGTGTAGGCCTGCGACAGGAGGCCTGATATGAACTCGGTGTCACTTTCTTCAGGCGTGCAGCTAATTGCACGCAGCGAATTTTTGCTCCTCCACTAACGACTAATCTATTCTTTCATTATCCAAGGTCGTTTGACCTGGACCTTTTCGAGCGTTGTTCAACGCAGTCCACGTTTCCATGCACTTCTCACTTGGCGCGCTTTTGAGTGTCGCCGAGTGAACTGGGGTCCACCTCACGCTTCTCTTCTTTCTTCTCTTGGTTGTTGTCGTTGGTCCCAAATTAGGCTAGAACTAACTACTTATAGTTCCTAACATTGCTGGGAACATACGGTTTGTTTCCAAACCCTAACGCGTTCTTTTAGTTCGGTGCCTGATGGGATTACGTTTTGACTTCTCTTCAGGAAAGGCGTTTCAAACTGTTAGTGGACGAGGGTCGAGTGCGTATCCACTTGTCCACTAGAGGATAAACAGAACTATCGAGCACATCACTTTAGACTCGACCAGAACTCTTACGAAGGGGACGCAGCGAAGCAGCTGAATTCCGAACGGAGTATAAAATGAATTTGAAGAAAAAAACGGCCTTAAAATGGATTTTACTAAGTCTCTCTCGCCTTTAGGTCGCTTTCATTCTTGGTTGTGTCGAAACGGATGTTTCGGTTACACACCTCGCCACAGTATTACTCACGCGACCTGTCACTAAGTGACGGTAGGCTCTCACCATGAAGCCGCACAGACGAGAGTGGGCACATTGTATAACTGACACTCAATGACTTTCGTGAATCGCTATCGAACACTAATCCATTTTTGAACTCGTACCTGTCTACTCGACCGCCATTTTCTTGTACTGCCGGCAAACGATGGACACAGAGAATGCTGTCTGCGTGTCCTGTATATACCCCAATGGCGCTGTCACGAAACCAGCGTCCACTAATGAACGCTGTATTGAATTGCGCAATTGCACTGACGTGAGAAACAAACCAACTGCAAAGCCAACAAAGGGCCACTAGTAAGGCATGTGGTCATTTCCTTTAAAAATTTCGACTCAAGCATCCCGGTCGAATGTCGACAATGAAAATACACCTCTCAAAAGAACGTGTTGCGCTTTCTAATCAAAACGAGCGAAAACACCCTTCACTGACTTATGAAACCGTAGGAAAAAATGCGTAATCTCCAATAAACAAGTATGTTACTTGAAGTGCTCAGTAAAGAATTGTGAGTAGCCCGTGCAGGCACCTTGTCGACACCTGAATAATCCGTTAGCCTCAAATACGACAAGCAGAGTCATAAAGAACTGTGTACACATGCTTTCAACATGAACGCTTCATGTATCAAACCAACCTTGGATTCATCCTCCTGAGTTGACTTCTGAGATTCCTCCGCTACAGCTTCCGTTGTGTCACCGTGATCTGTAGGAACGGCGGATGCACGCTTCTTCTTTGGCGGTTCAAGTGACTCTTCTACAGACTGTTTAGGAGAAGTGCTCGAATTCTGGGGTGTAGATGGTGTTGACTTTGGACGACTACGAGGCTTTGCGGTATCCGTGCTCGATGATGACCTAGCAGGACTTGCTCCAACTGATTTTTCCCTGGCTCGACGGTCCTCGAAATCCTGGTAAATAAAAACGTCATTTCAAACCGAGAAACGTTCGGGGATGAGACATATCTGGCCACGGGGCTGTTTCTAACCATAGCTAGCAACCGAGTCAACACTCCCAATCATTGAAACAAACAGCCGAGAAAGCACCTCATCTACCAACAGCACCCCACTGAACACGCCGAAAACACCCAGTGATGCAAACAACGCCACACAAATGCACGTGCAATATATGAAAAGGACGATCACAGGAGAGCACAGAGTTCCAAGAGTAACCACACTGAATCAAGGCATAACACTCGACTTGGCTTATCCTCCGCTCCAAAGAAAGCGACATGGAGCACACTGTTCCGTAGACCGACAAGAAGATGGAGGGCCCAGACATCAGTCGTAATATTCGAGAACTACTTGGAGAAAAACGTGCACATTCGAAGTTGCAAACATTAATAATAACACTAGCAGTTCGTCTAAATGTATCAAAACCTAGGATGATATTTCATGTGGACGCCGGCCGGTTGTGCCAATGGTGGGGTAAAACGTTGGGCTTAAGTTTGGAATCCGAAAACATCCGGAATATGTAAGACTAGAGCACGCTCACCATACCAGCGAAATGACCGAAAAACCAACCTTGATCAGCTCGGGGCAATCAAGGTTCTCTTCGGGCTCCCATGTGTTGTCCTCTTCTGGATAACCCTTCCACTTCAAGAAATACTCCTTGCGGCCGCCCCGTATACGAGACTTTAAGATTTTTTCAACCTGGAACTCGTCTTCGCCAACATCACTCCCCTCGGATTCTCGACTGTTTTTCGACGCCATTTGGGAAAATCTCGAAAAAACCGCTCGACAGCTGGAATTTCAAAAATTTACGGTTGACAAAGCATTCAAACAAAGCATTCAAAGCATTCCGGCTAATCCGGGAATCCTAATATCTGTTGATCGCTGTTTTCTGTTTAGCCGATGAAGGAGAATTTTGTTCACTCGAAATACAATTTTTTGCAAAGATCACTTCAGTCTCTTGTTTTAAATAAGTGATTCTTTGGCTCCTTGTTGGTGCAATGCTCGCTGGCCATATTCTTAAAACCTGTTGCACTTCTTATCTGAATTCCTGCAGGCGTCAGTTTCCCTGACAAGTAGTCCATAAAAGGCCCGTCTTGCTTAGCCCTTGAGCTAACACTGACACTAATGAACGTTTGAATCGTGGATTATTAACTTACGTATATCTTATCGCTCATTCCGGCTAAACAGATATGAAGTCAACAACGTTGTAACTTCTTATTTGCCAGCTATATGTGCAATAAATTCAGGTGCCGGCTAAAGTAGATCATCACTGTACAGAGATATCGAGGCCATAACTTGCACAAAATCCGCAAGTCTATGCGAGTAACTCGCGTTTTGATTGAAATATTTGTGCTGTCATTGTGTGCAGTCGAAGCAGGCCAGCGCGCATAGATTTATTCTGAACTGTGCAACAGGGCGTGCCACCGTGCTAGTGACACCATCTTAGTTTTCGTTTGTGTAAGTCGTGGTTTACGGTGTCTTTGTATTGAGCCTGTTCGTGTTGTCTCCTTTCAAATGATTGCTGGCGAAAACTCCGCATCCGAAGAAGGCTCTCTCCCGATTCCTCCACGCTGCCTCAGACTTCGTTCATGGGTTTTACGGGATTTAGAGTGAGAAAGAAATAATTCAATGNTTCAATTTTACAAAGTTACTGTGGATATTTGGTGCCGTAACCATCAAAATTCATACCGATTCTTTCACACTTGACGCATTCAATTTCTCGATCAATGCCTCATTCGACATTTGCTCGCTTTCACTAATCTCTCTTCTCGTTCAGTGCCGCAACTATTCATCCTTCACAGCGCTAACATTTACCGTTTCTCTCCACGAACAATGAAACAGTGACACGGCTGAGAGACACAAGCCCCACTGGATCGGAGGCATCAGCTGATTGTGGCCGATTCGCCTACCGCATGATTGTTCAGAACGCTATACAATAGCAGACGTGCCT
>QNGE01003418.1:68282-84554 GCA_008508345.1 Paragonimus westermani | reverse complement strand
CAGAATAACTTTGTCTTAACGTGTCAACTCTCTGAGGTAACTGGAATCACCGACACTTCATTTGGGTCGTTTTATTCTCATTCGATCTTTATCAGATATACACTTTGAAATCGTGTATACTCCTGCGCAGTACATTATGTACCCTCACCCACTAGTAAGCGTACTCATTAGCCTTGTGAAACCCATGTGCAGTCGACTCGATTGTACCAAGTATGAACAACGTTGCTAGTT
Organism: Paragonimus westermani; assembly: GCA_008508345.1. Taxonomy (NCBI): domain Eukaryota; kingdom Metazoa; phylum Platyhelminthes; class Trematoda; order Plagiorchiida; family Troglotrematidae; genus Paragonimus; species Paragonimus westermani. The sequence continues at coordinate 84,323 of QNGE01003418.1, read as the reverse complement.
CAACTAGAACCAGTAAGCTGGAACCCAAACTACCTCGAAAGATTCTGCTTACATTCGGAAAATTCAAAAACATTCAGCTCGCATGCGTCTATACTCCTGCCTTGGGTCAGGTATTGAAATTTTCCTCTCAGTTCTTGCGGTTACACTATACTCATCCAACAACGTCATGAAGATAGAGCTCGGAGTACGTATCCAGGAGATACACTTTCAGACGATGTAGACACTGATATCACTATTTGGAAGAGTAACAGCTTAACAATGAGACTGGAACGTGACACGAACAGTCCGTTAGTGCACCAGTTTAAGGTGTCCCAGGTAACTGGACCTGCACCTGACGGAACCGTGTCCTCTAGTTCTGTTGAAACCAACCAATCCCTGTCTTTCAGCGCATCCATGTGTGTCTCCGCTGTGCAATTTTGTTAGATGCTGAAACCCATCCACACTCCTTGGGGTATTTTAAAGTGACATCGCGACATTTTAAACTGCGGCTTAGGCAATGCGTGTTTTTCGGTGAATCGGTTGCTAGAAGACTGTTCCGTTAACCGTTGTGCTTTTAGCAGGCGGTTCAGACAGGATGTTGAGGACGTGGTATAATCCTGTTCCTTACGACCGTTGAATTTCACGCAAAACAAATATTGTCTAACCTTTTCCATAACAATTGGTGCGTACAGAGCATATGTGAAGTATACCCGTTTTTAGTTCGTGTATGCACTGAAGTGATCACTGAACGAAAAATCTATTATTAAATTATTACTGTCATTGAATTTAATGTTGAACAAAGAAAAGCAAAATCTCAACACCGTTTAATGAGGGTGGGTTATTTTCTGATCAAGTTGCCAGAAGTCTGAGATCAACCTTCAAAAATAGCATCTAATTAGCACTAGAACAACGAACTATTGTGAGGAAACTTATTTGCATACTTCGGTCTGAGAGTATATATTGAAGATAACCGAAATGATTATCAACATCATTGGAGAGGAGCTGCAAAATGACTGACACGTGCATCTACGACTTGTGCCAAACCGATAACGGAAAGTCCTTTTGAATTCACGGAAAGACACAGCGTCGTCCACTTTTGACCGATGCTCAAATAACCCATATTGGGCTTCCCTACCGAACTCTCACATATACACGAGCTGAAGTATGTCAGTGTTCAGCTCACGATATTCTCACGTAGTCTATCCTTTTTCTAGAGATGTTGTATTCTGGCAGCTTGACAGAAAGTGTATGAAGTCATCCGAAGTGAAAACAACTTTAACTGAAAACCTGTTAGTCAAATAAAATGGCAGTGTAAGAAGGTCATAATCACAAAGAAAATGTGTATCCGATTATTAGGTGACTGTGCTCAATAAATTAATCAGTTGTCTAGGTGTATATCAGACATCAAAAGGTGATCATGAAAAATAGTTTGAACAGTGTGTGTCGTTCTTTTGGACACAGTTTAACCAGGTGTTCTAGCGAAATTGACGATAATATGCGCTCCAGCTCTTCCTGATAGCAAATCTGTCGGGAAAATCTGACAACTTATAGCCTAAAATATTAACTGTTATGGCCAAGCTTCTTTTTGCAAAGTAATGAGATTAACCGTGTTGTTCTGAGTGGAAAGACAAACGTCACTTCCATTTGCCATAGTGTCGGTTTAGTTTATCACTGGTTTGTCGCTTTCAGATGAGTCATTTGCTTACGGCTAACTATATTCGTTTGCTAATTGATATCGCGTGTTGGTTGAGGTCTTTGACTAATGGATGTAATCGCCGACTGATCTGTACGTGTAGCTGTTGTAGACAAGAACGTTTACGTACTGTGTTCAAGTTGGCAACATGTTGAGCCAAGGTACAATTAGATGATTGTCCTTTGAGAAAGATGGACACTTCACATAGTTCTTATCAACAGCAGTTTTAACTGTCCATCTGAGGTAGAGTGATCTAAAAATCCGGTTTACTAATGTTTTATGTGAAATATAAGAATATCTGTCGCTATTTCAAATGTCATTATATTTTTGCACATGTTTACATTTCTTCCTGGTGGCTTTATTGCTTCTCGGTTATTTACAAAGCCTTCGTATATGTCATTTGACGTTTTCATGAGGTTTCCGGGCTTTCTGCTTAGAGAGAGCGGTATTCAACCTAAATGTGTATAAGAGGATGAAGTTTCGTAAAGCACATGGTTGTAATTGCAATCGTAGTTCATTTTGATAATTCCCATTGTTCGCCATTGAGATTTTCCACTCTACCTCACATCTGTAAACTTGATGTTTGTGTTTAACACTCACTTTATTGTTGTACAGTAACGTGCCTTGCTTTAGTTATCTAGTACACTGTTCGTTTCTGCACTCCCAAACCAAACTGTCAACAGAAATGCTATCTCACTGACCGTAATTCTTGTCAGCATTCGAGAAAGAAATGGTTTCGAAATAGTATTGTTTTGTGGCTTCCTGAACCCCTATACACGGTACTGTTTTTGTTAATATGATGGTGATTTCTAATTTTAAGTTGCCGGTTCCAAGAGGTGATAATTGAAATGCTTTTGACAGCATACTTTTTAACAACTTGAGTCTATCCATTTGTCAAACAATCCACGATAATCTCGGTTGCACCTATGACTGATAACATCTCCATTGACCGAAATGTCTATGCATTGGGAACATGGTAGCATAGTCGAGCCTCAGCACTAGCACTGCTCACTGATAATGTCTGCCCCCTGTAGGTAACACTGCACCGTGTGAACATTTAACAGAGCTCTTAGGTCAGACCTCTTTAATGGTGTCAATTCGTTTTATAGACATCACGGTATGCAAGTCGACAATGTATATGCAAACCAAACTTGCTCATAGCAACATTAGACAGAACTTGCAGATGAACCACGAACTTTTCGTGCCATGCTGCTCACCGAAAATGAATTACTATTGAGTATGGGGTGGGAAAGATTTCTCCCCGACACTGATGCCTGCGTACCCCATGGACGGACAGACCAGATGACCACGCCAATGGTAACGCCTCGAGCTATGGGAGGAACGAATGAACGATTACGTCTAGATGCTGGTCTTCCACCTGAGTGAAGTGTCGAAAGTTTTGGCTTGTCATGCTAGCACACAACAAACATCGAACGACAAACACAAATCTGAGTCTCCCACGTTTGTGTTTCGTACTACCGTAATGTGTGTGGTCTGCTAGATGACGTAACCATGCTTTGCGTTTGGTTGGTTTAGTAACGCCAGATAACTCGATCCAAAACATTATGGAATGCAATCGATCGCCGAGTTATTGCTCACTATATGAGTTTGCAAAAAATGCATGCACCCTATGTACAAACACACACCTTACGTATTGCAGTTCCGAGGCAAGTGTCCGCTGCTGACGAACTCATACTTGGACCAAACCACACTGAGACGGATGTCGTCTAAATTACCGATATCCTTCTGGTAGTGTCTGGAAGGATGGGGGAAGTGATAACGTTGAACTTCGTGTGCACTACTTAGGATTGCATTATATATTTTTCCTGGAGATGCTTTGTAATAGTGACATCAGTAAGAGTGTGGAAATGTAAAAACGATACCAACCGTATGCATTTCTTGTCAGTTCACGAACTGACCAGTCCTTGTATGAAGAAAATTAAGTCATTTTGTAAGTTTTTGCTCAAGAGTTGGAATAGCTGAGGGTATTCAACTAGTGACGATGACGACTTCTAGTTTTAAGTCGCTTATTCAAAGGAGAGATGACTGAAATGCTTCTGACCGCCTATGTCTGAGCAAATTTGGTTTTAGTCATTCGTCACACTATCCAAGATAATCCACATCAAATTTACTCGTTCATGTGATAAGAAAGCTGAGAAGGAAGCCGACAAACGGAGTAGGTCACAACACGAATGCTTCGTTTAGCCAACCATGAGAATCTGTCTACTGACTCACATTGCCCTGTTCAATATAAACAATATATGCATGACTGCTTAGAGATGTGGTTGAGAGATGAAAGTTGAAATAAACTGAGGACCACTTGAAACCGAATTTGTTGGGATTTTGAGTGTAACAAGTTGGACAGCATTTAAAGTTGGGCGTATTCATAATCGACACAGGTCAAGATAGAAGAGAATCACTAGACTTGAGTTCTACCCACACCGGTCATTTAGCTCATAATCAGCACGTATAGCCTGTGCAGACTTGGAGTAGAATTCCTTCATCCGTTCTCCTAAGTTGAACGTGCTGATAACCACACTATTTAGCTCAAACTAGACGACATTGAAACAGCCGTATGCGTCTCCAACCCCAGTCGCATATGCCTAAGTCTTAGTTTTCTGATGGTCACTATAAGAAACGAAATTTGTGCACAGCCACGGCATTTCACTGAATGATTTTCTTTATTCATTAGCTCTCTATTGCTCTTCATCATGTTGTACAACATGCGGCTATTCATCAGTACTGTGTGCAAACGTCGAACAAGTCGATTTTGGTGTCTCTGTTTCCCACACCTTAAGTTTTATTACTCTATCCAGAGGGCTCTTTTTTTCTTTGTTCTCATCAAGATTTCTTTCGATTGCTTGTTTTAACACTCTACTGAGATACCTTTTCAAGTAGTATAAAGTCCGTCGGTTACCAATCTTCCATAACCTGGTGAAAAATACCATTCGAATAATTCATGAGAAACGGTCAACATCGGCTGTTTTCAGTAATACCTTTTCAGTTGGTGTGGCACTTCACCAATAGATACACAGGCGCAAAGCTGACAGTGAAACTCTTCTGAACCAGTCCGATTCTCCTTCTTGTGACGCGTGCGTCAGTTAACCCGAGTGTCAGTCATAGATATATTGGTGTGGTAAGGCGCTGTATGGAGACAGAAGCTAAACTATAAGAGAAAACATGAGTTTAGAATGGTTTCTACTAAGCCAGCAAGAACTCAAACTTTTCTTAAATTGTATACTAGAAGGAACATATCAAACCGTTGATGACAGTCTATTCCGATGAGCTACCACCATATTAAGCTGAAAATTTTGTGGAGCAAACATTAGGGGCCTCAAATTGAAATTTTCCCAGCAGGAGAAAAAAGTGAGAAATAAGATTTCAAAGACCTTTCTTTAAATGGCAAATAGAAGTTTGAGATAAGGCTAACATATATCACCTTAAAAAATATTTCAGTTTTTGTCGTAATTAGCAGCATGTATGTTGATGTATTTATGCTGTTTGGACAATTGTAATGGACCACAGAGTTCGAATGTTCGAGCAAGGACCATCACGATTTCATGGCTGTTTCCAGTCATTAGAGAAAGGTGTTTGTTTAAGTAGGCTGGGCATCACGAATTTCTTATTTGGGTTTTTATGATGATGAGATAAATGTAGGTGCGATTACAAACGAATTCCAGTTCGATTTGTGACTCACACTGATAACGTACATTGCTTCTACGCAGTGTGCCCTGGAAACTGGCTTCACGACTTATATCCGAGAAGTATTTGTCGTCGTTAATAAGAAGACATTATTTATTTGGTCCTTGGTTCATTGCACTGAAGTAATCTCGAAAAGTGCTGAGGTCACCGGGGTATCCGGGTTTCAGTTCGTCAGCATGAGGAATGCTGACGGGAACTTTCCTTTCGATAATCATCAGTAAAGAGCAAAATCAGTGGTGTTCTTGAAATTGATGTTCCAAGCTCACTGTTTCAGGTGGGTGGGAAGGTACGGATGTGATAGCTAGCTGTGGCACAAAATTTCCACCATTGAGAAATCTGATTATTCAGTGATGACCGTCATGTGTGTAGAACGCACTTTATTACATATAAGTGGTCGTGTAAAATACCGTGTAACATCTTACAATTTTGACGGAAATAGCCTCCGAGGTCTCTAGCGTTCGTTAAAATTTCTTGAATGAGAAGTACAGTAGTGCTACAGTACCCTATGATGTTCACTCTTAAACTGACAGTCTGTGATTACGTTCGTCGATGATTAGATTCGTCAGATGATGTTAGTCTGAATTATCGAACAAGCAAATCTCCGGTTTACAAACGGGAGCTCTAATCCATTCATATGGATAAACTAGCTACAGCAGACCTGTTTGACAGAAATCCTTGCTGATGTACGCGGATGAGCTGGAGTTGAAATGGAAGATGTTCTAGGGTAGGTCGCTTCAGGAGACGTTATAGGGATTTGGAATTAGAGGCTCGGTAGGCTGATGGGTCGGTAGCTAACACGAACCTGGAGATCACTTGACTTAGAAGTGAGGAAGATGGCTGTTTCTTTCTTTTTTGTGGAATGATACCAGTTGTTATCACGCACTAGTCACAGTCAAATCAGTGTAGATAGACGCTCGCGTGTAACTGTCAGATTGCTCCTTTCGTACGGAGTGACGATACAATATTTGTCTCGTGAACTTCTATAAGTAAACTCACGAGTGGGATTTGTCAAACTGAAATTACAGTTTCGTAACCGGTAGGTTCAAACAGGGAATTACACTGATGAAATTTAAAAGAATTGAAACTCAGACCCGACATTTGTTCTGGAAGGGAACAAATGAAAAATTTAAGCGATTACAAAGTGTACGATGGAGTTTGAGTGGTGTTCAGGCAATATTAATCAAATTCTTGACCATCTACCGGCGCTTAAAACCAACGGGTAAGTGAATCCAGTTGTGACCTCTCGGTGTGACTTTGTAGCTCAACTACTACAGCGCGTACCGTCTGTAACCAAATTATCCGTGTCGTCGGTTTGAGTTCAACCATAACCCAGATTTGTTTCTCTAGGATCTCATCTAAAGCTATATTGACTAGCTAAATACGTGTCCATGCTAGACTGTGATATAACAAATTATCATTCAAAAGTTCTAATTCATTGAGGCTCATTCAACTTGATCACTTTGTGAATATGTTAGAAAAGTCGGTAAAAGTTCGTTCATATTGATTGTTGTGTTTTGAAGTGCAGATCACCGCAAACGTCGTTAAGTGGGAAAGTGAGACTACACACGCAAGACTTATTCTCTTAAATATTTTTTAGTAATAAACGGTATTAGATCATTGATGCCTTAAGGTGGAAGAATCGTGTGAACATTTGTTTTAAAAGGCAGTTGTGCAACTTTGATTGTATTCACGCATGCCGTATCCGGCACAAACCGCAACGATACGAATAGAATGAATGAGTGGAATTCCTATCATAACGACCCTTGTTCTGGCTGATTAAGGAAACGGTAAATTAAGGTGAAATTTCCGACTTTTGGAAATAAAATTGTTGACCCTCGAAAGGAAGTATCCAAGCCGGAAAGACTGGAAAATATTGGAAACATGTATCAAGATCAAACAGTCAGTTATTTGAGAAAAAAATTCACGTTTACTAACTTCAGACAGTTTTCTGTGGATAAAATAATGAGTGACATATCTTTTTGATGACGAATTGAATTTGAAAAGTTTAAGAATGACGAGGGTGGCAAGTCATCTACAGCCATGTTGCTGAAAAAGCAGAGTTCCACCTAAAAACTGTTTTTCCACAGTTGCGAGATGGAGAAATGTCGTGACTTATCTACGATTCACATTGTTACCTTCCAGTCATCGACAGTTCACTGAGGGCGAGTTGGCAGCTTATAAGATTAAACAACCGTCACGTTTACTACAATGCAGGTTACAATGCAGTGAGATAAAAACTGTGATCAATAGTGAAGACCTCTTCCCTGTGTATGGTGTGTATGTGTGTATGGTGAACCACTAACTGGCTATGGAATCCTTGAACAGACCTCCAGATTCCACTTCACTAAGCGATTTGGTGTGGGTCTATTTTACTTCATGATTAAGTATTTGTAACAGAACAGGAGAGATTTCATTGCAAGGTAGCTACTGGAGACCGAGATATTGTTTATCGGTTGTCAGCTGCCCGTACAGTCGTTGCAGCCAAACTTTATCCGTTCATTTCCTATGGACCAGTACAAACCGCTAAATTTGAGTGATGATACAGCTGGCAACAAAACTTAAACTCGGGATTGATTGTACGTAAGGGCAGTTTTTTGTGAAGTTATTGCATTGCAGTAGGCTTCCACTGCTTCAAAGCTGGAGATATCACCAATGAATTTCACTGAGGTTTTCATCTTTTGTAAATAAAATTTTTCTCGACAATCAACTAACTGAAAAGAAATGATGGTATTCTGTTGGCATTTTAATAGCTGTTACTAACTAACCTCGGTAAAGTGATTAATTAATACAGCTAATTAATACCTCATCCTTCAATTGTTTTTGACTTTATTCTATTGATAGACATGAAAACCTATTAACAGTTCTCATTCTGAACCGAAAAGCCAGTATTTCTGAAATCCAAGGATGATTGGTGCAGCACAAACATACGTACATTACTTACTGATTGCGTTCTGTGCCCTCGAAGTCGCCTGCGCAGATAAGAACTGGAACATTTCTAATTCCGCCACTCCACATTCAACGCCTATCGTCAGGTCGTCTCTTCTAGAAATAAGTTTTATTCCAAGGGATGTTCACTCTCTGGCCAATCACTTTTCGTCCGCTACTCCCAATGTGTCTCTTCGGATTGTGAAAGGGAGAAGTTCGCAAACAGAAAATCAAGGGTCACTGAATATTGCAGACCAAGAAGGTCGGCCGTTGTCGGCCACAACTCAACCGTTTACAAGTTCTGTGGGAGGTATGCCACACATTCCTGTGGAAAACCTGTTACTTGTTCTACAGTTAATACATTAACGACTACCCCAAGTTCATATAGACCACTCTAAAGTTCCGGACATGTTTCATATTTGTTCTTGGCTCGGATGTCTTCATAAGAACAACTAAACAAAGAACTGAAAATAAAGTTAGGTGACTCAAAACCTAGATAACTTTATTCACACGATTAAACAACCGGGTAAAACGTAAGTTGAACGGCACACATTTAGAAAGCTCCAGTCAAATGACAGGAAAATTATCAGGTGGAAGTCAGGTTTGGTGTAAGGATTATGAAGTGATATTTGAAAGGATGAATCAAGTGTAGAGAAAGGCGTACAGAATAGGAGAAAAATGAATGATAACAGCTAAGTGACAACAATCTGGCCAAGGAGGACGAACTACGGGTATACAAATTCTTTTACAAACCAGATGTCGATTACTGTATATAGACTGTAATGTCTGCAACTACTACGACGCCTACTTAGTGCGAACGAAGAAAAGAGAAACAGGGCTTTACCCTCCTGAACAACAGTTGAGAGCTATATAATTTGTGGTTAACTGTAGACCCAGTAGCAATCAACTGGAGAAGTAAACCGATGTACCGCTGTTAGATAAGCGACCGAATTTAGTACAGAACAGTGTTTGCCACGTTGACAGAACTGTAAATTCAATCACGATTTTTACACACGCTATTGTTTCACTGAATTCCTTATTCTAATTCTTAACAGGTTCTGAAGGATTGTTTGTGAAAATGCAGCTGCCACATAAAGGGCAGTCAATGAAATGGGACAGCAGGCTGGGTGATTCAAATTCAAAGCTATTTGAAGAACAGTGTGCTACACAACGTCAATTTGTAAGTCAGCAATTCCGCTGGCATTTTTTCTATGAAAAGTGAAATGTGTGCTTATGGTAGTTTATTTCTATTCTGGAAGTTTTGCTACAGTATGACAGCTGCAGAATGGAATGTTCTTACAGAACTTTGTGAAGACCGCATAAAAGGAATCGACAAGACCGTCCCTCAAATTCTGATGCGGATAGACGTTGTTCCAGCTTGAGAATAACTAGACTGCATGAGATGTTACTGATTCACGATACGTGCGTTGGTTAACTGGATTCATTTAGTCGATGTGGACCAAGTGAGACGTTAGTGTGTAACACATTCACTATCTTAGCTGTCCCATCGTTAGACAACTGGGAGGGTGGAGCATTCGGCTAATAACGAGAATTGGCTTGTATCAACTACGTTTACACTAAGTACAACCGTTGAGCCCCATTAAGGACGGAAATATTTATTTTTGTGTAAAGCCCGTTCTGAAGCAGCATACTGAAAGATATTTAGAACCCATTGGTAATATGCGTATCAAGCTGACGTTCCACGAGGTACACTGTTCACATAGAGTAAACTAAATGTACGCTACACATCACTTGTGTGGTATAATCAATAAACAGTCGACATACACCCGAAGCTTTGAACCTCACGACAGATATGGGAAAACACAAAAAATTCTACCCCGAAACTTTAATAACATTATTTATTTGCAGAATAGTATGCTGTGATGAGTAATTTCAGAAGCATTAGACCGTTGTGTCAAGGTATTCCAGATTAATCACCTCAGTCACTAACTATTTTAAGTAGACAGCAAATATTTCAAAGCAAGAGAGGTCAGTTTTGCTGAAGATCACTGACAAAACAAGTCACTACAACCGTGGTAAAATTAATGTTATGTGATTGAAGTGTACCAGTGATCAATGAAGTATCCGTTTTTATTTTGAACTGATCATCATTTGTTTCATTTTCTAAAATCAGTTCAAACGTGTTCTGAAACTCTCGAGAATTCCGGGTTTTGTGGAAGACGCTCGGTGTATTCGATTTTGGGGACGATCAGTCTGGTCCGAGATGCTGTTGAAGTTCTCTGAGGCAGCACCTAAAAACTTCACGGTTCATAAATTGACAGATTTGGTTGTTGATAGCATTAGTCACCTTGTGGCTGATATTTCAGAAAAGGACAAATTGGTGATGGACTTTCGTCTTACCGGTGGGATCACGCTTTCTAGTGAGTACCATTTGTCAACATATCCCTCATACTAATATTATCTTGAGTAAGCAATGTAGACAAAGTGAAGGGTGGTGAAGCAAAATCGGTTGACTGTTTGAAGTTAGCAGAAATTCGACGAAAACCTGGGGCTATCTGTTCCTATGAGAAAACGGTTAGAATTGTTAAGTAGCAACCATTGTATCTGAGTAACCTGTTTCCTCAAGCACCTTCAGTCTTCGCTAGCGATTGCCATGTGAACCTGGGACAAATTTGATGAGATTAACACTCGTACACAATACGCAATCTCAAGCGTCTTGTCAGAAAAATCACTGATAACACGACAAATTTAAGCGTGATCGAACGAGCTACCAAACGGAATTTGACAAATATATATATATATATGTATATATATGAGTACACATAAATACGAGGAATTTATAAGTGTGCGAGATATCGGTTTTTAGGTTGGAGTAGGCTGTCACTGAGCGCTTCAATTCACTGGACAGCGTAATAATCGACCAGCCACTCTTGTAGGCTGAATGTGATAACGACATGATCTAAGGCAGAACGGTTAATGGATGGCTTATCCACTGAGCAGTTTAATAAAACTAATGATATAAAAGGGTCTGGGTTTTGACGTATAAAAATGTCTGAGGATCCACATATTGTGGTTTACTCATCATAGATGCTGCCTTGATGTACTTACGAGTTTGATCAGACTTCTACGGCTGCACAAGTCCATTCCCATTGACTAAGTGACAATCAATTCAGTTGTTTTTCAGCAGCGATCTCTATCATTCAAGACCTCCAGCCCAGATTTTGTATCGTGGACCATGTTGAAGTTGTGTAGTTGAATTTGTCGAGAAATTGGTAGTTCTTTTCACCTGCTAGTTATCACTTAACAACCAGTCGAGGATCTGGGAAGAATTTGCACTCTTTCCTATCTTAAAGCGTGTGTTTATTAATGTACACAAATGACTCCAGCGGTTTCCGAAATAATGAATCAATTGCCGGATGACTGTCTTAAGACCAGTACTACAGAACATTTTCTCACTAACTCGCCGACTCTTTGTAATTGTTGGACTAGTGTTGTCCGTCAAAGTAGGAGCGCCCAACACTGTGGTCTACCTTATTTTTCACGGTTTCGGTGAATCTGGTCACTCCAGACTATTGTAGAACGTTTACAACTACAATATCGAGAAGCATCTGCTCAGATCGTTGATGAATTACCTATTCTGGAGTATGTTTTATGACAAAGTGAACGAACAGTTATCAGACTGGCTCTTTGTCGATAGCGGAACCCATAATCATCCACATCGGGTGTTTCGTCATCATTTCTCCAAGTTTTTCAATTACTAGAGATGTTCAGATTGGCCACGCTGCTGGAGACTTTCAGAAAATGTGATCAACCTGCACAGCGATTTGAACCCTCCTATCCGACGATCTGTAGAATCTAATTTGCCATTCAGCAAAAATAAGATTAGAGCCATGCATATTCACCCTGAAGTTTATGCATGAACTGATTTCGTTAGTCTACTAGCACCTTTGTCTGGAAATGGTTCGGTAGCGGCTAAAGCCTCACAAGTGCTACTGACTATTTTGGTAGAATCAACGGAACACCTCACTCTGGAGCTAGTCCTACAGCAAACAACAACACACACTATACCCATTCTCATATCTCTTTTGAAGGGGGCTATAAGGAAAACATTCTAACTGGAATGAGTAGTCAGACTTGGCGAATCGGTTCACTGGGGGAAAACATTTAAGGTGAACACTTCCCCGCCCGGAACAACATCATTCCCTATTCTTCTCAGCGCTTACTTGGATAACAAACCGTTTTGTGTTTCTACGTCAAACACTTAACTAGACTCTCCTTGTTCACTTAACAGACATAAAACGTAAATGATATGCATACGTTTCGTTTCTGGTGGTCTCACGCTATATGTTTCTTCCCAGTCTTTCATTGGTCATTCGTCAAAACAATACATTCTGATCTACAAGATTTCTGATATTCCTTATCGTGAAGTAAATTTCGTGCCTTAATTAAGTACTCAAGTTTTTGCGGAATAAAAACTTGGCCATATTTTGACTTGACAGTTGTGAGCTCGTTGCCTGTTTACGAGCTATAACACATAAGTTTGCAACCAGTATCATCGACGGCGACACAATATAGCTTAGATTAAAAAGTGTTAAACATATGGTGATTCCATCACAAAACCTTTCTCCGCACACATTAACGTCTGCCAGAAACAAACCGTATATCAAAAGTATACGAGAAAATTAGCGCAGTTTTGATGGTTAATTTAATATTTTTGGGGAGTATTCCTAGTCTCAGCTGTATAATTTTACGAAGAGATAAATTAGTATATTGATAGTGGCTAACATAGTCATACAGGGACTAGAAGGTTGTGGGACAAATGTGACAAGTTTTACGGAAAAGTTCTACGCGATACGAATTTTCAGTTTCATATGTCTAAAGATTCGAATGACTTACTTTTAAACTACCTCAGATTGTTTCTTTCTATCAAGTGAGTGATATAAATTGGTGGGATCCAAGATAAAAGTGGATTTCACCAACAGGTCTTTAATTGCCTGCTCATGTTATTCGGTGAGACCGAACTGACTGTTAGTCTTAACATCAGGTTATTGTCGATGACAAAATTAGATAGCTGGTTTCAATAATAATGTAGAAATCGAAATAAAGATTGGATTGCATTGGAAAAATGACAGCAACATGCATTATGTTTAGCTACAGAATTTCAGCTAGTGAACTGGATTCACCATGAAAAGACTACGTGATTTTTGAACACGTTGGCGTCACGTTTGGCAAAATATTGAGGTTACGGATATTCATTTGGTTGTTCTGACTCAATCGGTACTGCTTTTGCCAATTGCAAGTGTGACACGATAGCAAGCAGGTTGATTGCTAATTGAATGCCAATGGTGCTGTTTTCTTGACCTCATCGTTCCAACTCAGTCGAGCGTTGGAATGATTCACATGCAGTCTGTCAAGTGAAACTGAATCTCACGCAACTGTTTCTATGTGAACATCTCAGATGACTTCACCAATAAAACAAATGAGAATTTTCCATTCAGTTATTCGCATGGGCCTACATTGTATTACTGACTTGTCCTGACTGACAGACACGGTGTCAAGGTCATTTGAATTGCTGGGGCAGTTAACATGTCAGGTGTACTGGATATTAAAGAATACCTCTTCCAGTTTTGGCAAATCGACTACAAAGTGAAGATAAATATTTGCTGGTTTAATAAACAATGACAACATGATGCAAACGGAAATTCTGATTACTCATAGTCTGCACTAGGAAAAACCTGAATGTGAAACACAGTGAAACTAAGTTTTGGTTCACTCGAAGTTTCATATCCCCATACAAAATTTCAGCAAGGACGCTGACAAAATTGAGAGAGAAATTGGGTAATTAATACCGTGGGAATCTGAGATAAACTATGCTGTTTCTATCCCGGAACTATCGGATCTGTTTTGTCATCACAGCAGAAAAAGATAGGTTGCAAAATGTTGACACTTAGCTCACTCATATCCGCTGCAAATGTAAAGTTTGCATATTGTAGACAAAAACGTTGCTAGAACAGTTATCTTGAAGATTCCTTAGAAGTGTAATACAAATTAAACGTTATTTAAAATACATCTTAGATGTCGTATTCCAATAGGCTTTCTAGCGTGTACCTCCTCGAAAAGAGGTACTACACTCAACTTCCACTCTTATTGAGGCCTTTTAGCAAGTCACTTGTTGTTGAATGCGATAATTTAGTCATACCTGATGTTAGGTCAGTGGTACAGTGTTCAACAAGGCTATCTCGCAAAGGCGTTGCTGAGTTCATCTTCCGAAAGCAGCAAGTACATGCACTATTGACGAGCAATAACGAGAACAAAATTGAAATCTGGTGCTTCGTTTTAAAAAGGGAATGTGAAAACGATGATCAGATGCAAGTTATGTTTAACTTAGCTAAATACTCATCAGTCACAGCGTGTTCTTTCTGTTATGCTGAACTTGTTAGTAGGAACTTTGTGTTTCTGAATTCTTGCTCAGTCTTATCTCGAAACAAATGTATACTGTTCATTGTGTCTCATCTTAGCTTAGAGTGAATTAAGTTTGTCAGCGGTGGCAAACTTACCCAGTCACAAGTATTGCATTGATAGTACTTTGATATTTGGTAGTTATGAACACAGAATAGAAGACGGAATGCAGTTCTCATCCAGTTATCTAGTTATTCCAAAAGTAAGTGTGAATTCGAGACGAGCCACTGTCCGTCGTTTCTGGACACTAACGAACAGCCTATCAAAAGGGTTGTTTGTAACTAATCTACATGGTCCACTCAGTTCTTAAAAGTCATTAACTTCAAACAGGTAAGTCATAGACGTACTCTAATGAAAACGCTGTTTGGAAGAACCGTAACTGATCACATTCCCTTTATGGGCTAACACGAATTGACAATGTTTCCATTCACCGTTGGACCATGGATTATACAGAACACGAAGCATAATTTTGACAAGGTCACTCATTATCAACCGAGACGAACACTTAAGGCGGAAGTTATTGAACCGATTAAGGGAACTCATGAGGGACACAGCTAACTTGTTAACAGTAAGATTAAGGGTGGGGATGAATAGGTTATTTGGTGACCAAATGAGACGGAATTAATCTGGATACATCTATTTTGAACCCCCTAAGTGAAACACTCGAGGAACTAGTTAACGCTTAATGAATAGTTAAGAGGGTATGCTGAGTTTTGTACAACACAACGATTTTGTCCTACAAAGAACATCCATCGAAAATGACAAGCTTGTCCTTTATGCTTCTAAGGAGCGGCACCAACCATTTCGGTAATGTTGTCTGAGTCGCAAGCAGTTTAAGTCAGTAAGCAAGTCTTTTTTAAGCCTGTTCACAAGAACAACTTGAGGGGCAGACAATTTTTGACATTTCAGATTCGACCCAACTGTGAGAATTCAGGGTTTTGGCTGGATTCGAACCAGCTACAGACAGCATGCTTCAACGCTGTAAGCGCTCCACCACCTCAGCTACGAAGCCACACCAGGAGCTCGGAAATTTCACATTTGGTCTCTGTTACCCATCTGTCCCACTGTGCCATATGGAATCCACCAAATGATTCAGGGGATCGACTGTGAAATGGCGCGGTTGAGTGAACTGAATTCCGTACCTGCGAACCTAACCCCCAAGGTTGAACGAAACAAAACCAATTGAGAAGTAGGCTAGGTGGGGTTCTGAGTGGATTAATGCTTGTGAAATACCATACTGATCAGATCATCATCATAGACAGCAATACATCAGTGGTTCACACTAATGCTTAACTGCCACACAACCATGAAGAAAAAGCAAA
>QNGE01003418.1:31006-65071 GCA_008508345.1 Paragonimus westermani | reverse complement strand
TAGCATGTTTTCGCCTATCCACCCTGCTGTATGCAGCAGATAGGGCGACCCGGTTTATACTGCGAGACAGCCGATGCAGTATGCAATTGTTTGTGTTGTGAGGATTCATGGTTGTGTGTGGGCTAAGATACTGCCAGGACGCCCAGACCTAGACAGGAGAACGATTAGGGTTCTCAACCAAAGCCTTTGGCTCAAAAGCCTGTACCGCAAGGCAGCGGGTGGGTGGCGGTGTACCAGAAATGGTACGTTTTTCAGAAAGAGATGTCAACCATCTTCCAACCCCTAACCTGGAGGATCAGGAGACTGTGGTTTGTCAGATCTCTAACTGTTGGCCTACCTGGTATGAGTAACTCTGTCCAGTTTAGCCCAAGAGGTCATCGAGATGCGCAAGCCGTCACACCTAGTCAAGGTCCAGTCACTAATTCGCCAATAGGCTTCTCTGATCTTCACCTGATTTGAAATTTTCTAGGAATTCTTCCAACATCCGTGTTCCGAACAAGAACTCTTTTGCCGTTACACATCACTTCTGTCAAGATAAGACTGTTAAAATCACGTTGGAAGTCAGTGGACACAAAGAGGGAAACTGTACGGTAGTGACTAGGCTAAACGTCTATGCAATAAACGGGTCACTACAATGATCTGTCCTAGTCTCACGTAAAAAACATTTATGCAATGTAACAACAAGCCCAGATTTGAGACAATCATTATCTAAAATATTATTAATAAGTTTCCGAACTCTTGGTATGAATCCGTAGCTCAGCCACTAGAACAATTGTCGTGTTTGGGACGTGCTGTTTCTGTCACTGGTTCGAATCCGGCGGAAGCCCTGATTTTTCACGGTTGAGTCCCATCTATATCCAAAATATGTATGAAAAAGGGTAGCAGTATAGTGTAAGATGTTGTACGCACAAGCATTTGTTCCGTTTCTCATTGTTACTGAACAGAATCAAAGCGACCAACGTATGGCGAACAGGCGCGGCAACAATGGTGAAGGAATCGCTCAAAGGAAGCAAGGTCCTAACAGCTTGTAAGCGTGGAAAGAGGCTATCGGGTGACTTAATTCGAAACAACTAAGAAGGGTTGCTCAGTGGATCGGTCTTCAGAGTATGTGTTAAGGGTGAGAAGAAGGTTGTTATGTGCACTCAATCTCGTTAATTACATAAGTCTAGTAGGCGTGCACTCAATAATGAAATGAAAACTGTAAGGAACAACGGAATTTTTGGAAACAGGACAGAATGATTAGAAGAGAGAAGATTTGATAACCACTTGTTTTCCTAACAAGACCAGCTTTATTCGACAAGTGAGAGCAGTCCAACAAAATTCCAGACTTTGCTTTATTCTCGGCTGATAGATAATGTGAACAGGGTTAACGCCACAAACTAAACGACTTTTTTCGTGATGGTACTTCAGACGATTTCACTTGCAGGATGAGTTTATTGCTGTGTGTTCCCAAATGCATCGAGGTATCCGAAGTATAATCGTATCCATGAATACGGATGAAACCATATATTGCCTTTGATTGGACGATATAAACGACCACATCTTCTTTCGTTGAGGTCGGTATTTACTGATTTACCTGACTGAACTTCACCTTCGCGGCGTTGTATGTTCATCTGGCTGCGGTTACAATTCTTCGTCTCATTAGAACCGAAATGTCACCTTTGAATGATAGACAAAGTTGTGTTTCCCATCAAAAAACCGGTATATCAATTCGTGGACCGAACGACAGCGTGGTTTTTTTTGGTAAGCGTTCTCGACCAGTGGACGGTAAAGCAGCTGTTCTTTTTTTCAGTTTTTAATACGGCAATTTCCCGTGTTCTGTGAAAAAATGCACACAAGAGCTTACGGTCATAGGGGATTTAAGCCAAACTGCAGAAAGATAATTGGTGTCCGGTTAAAGTTTTATTGTGGCGTATGTTTTTAGACAGGAAGCCATTTAGAAAACGTTGCTTAGGGATCAGTCCACTAGCTGTTTCTGATTACATAAGCGAAATGGGGTAGAGAGGAATGAGCGTGCGAGCGTCTGCAGGCAAAAGCAAGTCAATGTTCATATATCTGCCCACAGAAAGAATAACACAGCAGTGTTCACAAGGCGAAGAACGAATACAGCACTAACTCACATTTATACGTCAGCCAAGTTAAGCGGGATGTACCCACCAGCTCGCATCCCTCCAACTCCCAGAAAGTATACGTTGATCACACTTGCCAATTCAAACATTAGTTATAAATCTAACTCTAACGCGGTTCGCAGTGTGTTAATCGCAGAATGATGGCACTTCAAATTCGAATCTTAGTCCATTTCCTGAAATGGCTTCTAGGTACCAAAGGGGATAACGTAGGTTGCGATTATAAGCACTGACCGATTTATCGAGTGAATCCCATCAAGGCATCTTGTACCATTTGTCAAGCAATGAACGAACGCGGTTTTGTTGTTTCCAAAAGGCACTGCAACGTATAAGACCACCGTTGTGTGTTCAGAATGTAGTTCAGATGATGATGAACATATCGCAGCCTTGGTAACATGTTAAATGGAATTGATACTAATTTACTTGGCTGTGGCAGTTCCTCTCACTCACAAGCTGAAATCCATTAGCCGTTTTGTGGCTGTTCTGCAAACGAACAAGCGTCCACCACAACTCTAGAAGAGATTGAAAAAAGGGTTTCACAAACATTTGGTTGAATATGTACTTGGGCTACAATCTGTCGCTTATTGACGGGCCATGGTTTAGACTCTCCGGCCTGCATGGTGATGATGCGATACAATTAGACCGAAACAGCTGTCTACCTCTTCGGTGGCGGTCATTGGGACCAGCTGTATACAATGTACATTGTTCCCATTCTTAGTTCGTTATTCTAACTCTTTGCTCCCTCCCCTTTCGTTTCACAAACATTTAGTCACAAACTGTCACACATTTTATCACCTATTCCTTAGAGTACCACATCGATTACTTTCTATTATGATCACTCACTCATTTGATTGACTGGGTTCGTGAACTGAATAATGATTCCGAGCAGTCTAAAGGTACTCCCACAGGCGTTTACATACTCATTCCACGTGCACGTTTGGTAGGTCAAATGAAATGTTGTTCAACCATACGCCTTACAGGACGATCTTGTCGTCTGTCAAATTTACTCACGGAAACCTTGCTTCCGAAGCTGTTTTCACATCTACGTGGCGTGACATCAAAGAAATCGACTCTATCATCACCTTCGGTTTCCACTGTGAACCTGAGGCATTTTGTCATGAAACCTGGATGGTCTTGCAGTTGCTTCATTGGGGCTTCTGAATTGGAGGTGATAAAAACACCGGCTACGTATCGTTAGTTGCTTAGTTAGGTTGTTGCTGAATGTAACTCGCAAAGATTTCAGCTGATACAGAACTTAGTAGGGTGATCACTTGCAAGTCTATCAGCTTACTTATGAACTATTCCGTGGAACGGAAATGTATAGCCCGATTTTTCGTGTACAAAACATCGCATCCTACACTACTGGTCCATTTCAAGGTAAACCCTGTCTCGGTGAATAGCGAACCGTTGTTGATAAAATAACAGCAACCAATGTTATTGTATGAAACAAACGATAGTTCATGCTTCAAGTTTGCTTAGTCAGAGCACTTTGTTTTAATTTACCCACCAATTCCGTCCATTTATTGTTACCCTGCCTGTGTGTGTGTGCTGGGTGATCCGGAATGCAAACAAATACTAACCGGCGATCATTTTCTGAGGACAAAAACGATTAAGCGTATCGTGAGTCCATGACATAAACGATGGTTTCTAGGATAATTACAATTCCGAACGACCCAAAAGCATTCTGACTAGTGTTGTGAATCCAAAAGGCGGATGACACAAAGGTTGCNTCGAGACTCGAATCAGAAAACCGAAGGACAGACATCAGAAAAAGTTACTGATGAGTAGTCGGAGATTTGGTTTGTTTTCAAGTTGACCATTACTCACATTTGATCGCAGCGTTCGCATTCAGATAGACTTTCCAGTCAGCCTCTTTCGAGAAGAAGCACTTGAAAATAAACCAAATCCCCGACTATTAATCAGTAATCTAAAATATCGCCTTGCAGGTTTAATGAGTTCAGTGATCTCGACCTGTCTCGGAAGTCCTAATCGCGGGGTTATTGTTATTGGAGTTAACAGGCAGTAACTGTGTCTCCTCTCGAGACGATCCGGCAACCTGATCGTTGCTCACAAGCGAGACTGGTTGAGCGTTCAGATTTGATAATTCGGTCGTGCCTAATGTGATGTCAGTGGCGCAGTGGTCAACACGGATGCCTCATTATTGGAATGACCGGAGGTCTGGTGCCGGTCGTGGCAAGAATATGCACTACTGACGAGCTCCAATGAGAGCGAAACTGGAGTCTGGTGCTTGTTTTCGAAAGAGGCTGGCTGGAAGTTCTATCTGAATTCGGAGGCTGAGATCAAATGTGAGTGATGGTCAACTTGAAAATCAAAAAATGTAGTTAAGTTCACTAAGCCATCAACGAGCGTAGAGGAATAAAGGCCAGACAGGTAAAAAACCAGTGGAGATCGCCTTTCGAATATTCAGGACACTTCCGCTTATTATGATTGAATAGGATCGTTTTCTAGAGAAAGGAGGCGGTTTTGGACGGAAAATAATGGGTTCCTCTAACGCTAGTTAGGCGAACATTCGCCTCTATTTTATTATATGGATCATGGAATCGTTGGAGTGACCGTTTTATCGTGCAGGCACTGGGTTACCTTTGTTATCACCCATATCGTGTTAGTCACCAACCAAATAGACCAAACGCATTTGCTTATTAAATGATATTTCATACGCTTATTTCTAGTCCGCACCAAAGTGTTCACCGATAAACGGACAAGTAGCTGATTAGTACTTTGACCAAAGACGACAAATAAGTCTTTCAGTTGTGACAGATGAAGTACATGATTATTTCATCTTATTCATGAACCTTCGGTGTCTAACACACACCATCTCGATGTGACTTGTCCGATTTTTCAGAACGAGCAGTTTTATCTTTTCTCAATTCCTCACCTCTTGGACTGCTGATTAGAAATGTCAAATCCCCCTCATTGGGAATGAGATTGATTGACGAGAACACTATACTTCAGCACAGATTAATTTGCTGTAACCATGTGCTTACAACGTACGCATGGGTGTCATAAACTGCCGGTCAATATGCCCAGTACTAGACAACATGATTTCGTCACTTGAATATTTTGAAGTGACATCTTAGATACTGGAGGCAACACTGAATGAGACCTGAAAACGATCACATCGGGTAGTTTGTGAGTTTACTGAGTCCTGTCCCATTTTTTCGAAGTATGTTATATATCCATTTTGGAAAAGGTGTACTTCTAGTGTGCTTCTGAAACAATGCCACCGGTTGCCTGAACATGTGACCAGTGTATTCAACCGAGCACTGTGTAACAACCATTTATCACATCCAGTGTGCACGTAAATTAGTTTGGACAGGGTTTCCACTCTCAGCAAAAGGGTCCAATGGAAAACAAAGCATCTGAGCTCGATATGTTCTTGAGCACCTCTGTGTAGTTGACAGTTCAAAACAAAACTCGAGTTTCACTTTTGATAGCGCTTATCAGTACTGCACAGCCTTGTCCGGATCTGAGTTTGAACTTTGACCCTCCCGTTTGTGAGACTACACACAAAACTGATAAGTTTCAGTGAGGGTGCAACTCGAGTTTACCGTTTCCTTTCAAAGTAGGTTAGCCAAAAGGCTTATCCGAATTTGAAGGCTGCGATCAAGTGTGGGTTATGTTCAAGTTGGAATAACCTAAAACCCCGAAATTCTACTACTGATTTTTGAACAACCCACATATATACGGTATATTTTATTCCCCTCATCTGTGAGGACGCTTTTCACTGGGGTTGGAATTACTCAAGAGATGGCACAGATAAATTAGTAAAAAGTTGCTTTAACAGAAGATGTTTGTGACAGAGATTTTCCAGGCAGCCCCCTTCAAAGACAGTTACCGGGCTCAGATTACTGTCTTGTATCGAAACGACCACACAAACTTCACACTGAGACCTTAGAGATACTAATCTCTTTCGTGTTAATTGAGGTGATTGCCGCAATGGTCAGCACGTTTGTCTCGGCTGAGTGCGGAATCAAAAGAAACTCCTGGATGTGGCCAGAACATGGATTGCTGTCGTGCATTGGCAACTGAAAAACTGGAATATAGGGTTTTTCTAAAAAGTGATTGCCCAGAATGTCTATATAAGTGCAAAACTGCATTCGTCTGAGAATGACTTTTAGTGTTTTTCTACCAAAACCTTGACTGTCCATAAATGATAACTATTTCACAGCTGTTCAGAGAAATTTGAAATATGTAGCTCAGCGTAACCAGTTCGTAATACTATCTAAGAAGCTGAATTTAGGCGTAAACTAACGAAAAACTGATTACTATTTACAGCCATGAATGTCAATCTTGACCCTTCCTGTTACCTTGATAAGGTGACCAGGCTTGCAAGCTAAGTTAGTTTGGAGGTCCCTGTTGTCTCGTTCGTGACTAACTTGCGAATGGTTGCCGGAACAAAAGACAGCACGGCCAACACAGTCCACGGGTACTGCTTTAAAACTGACAGTAGTGATGATTATCACTGACCGATCATCAGCAACTCTTAAAATCCCCACTTTTCTAACCTGTACACTGATTCAACCACGAAGCTTTGCTGAAATCCCTGAAAAATCATTCAGGAAGGGTGAAGCTTCCACGTGATCTTTCACATTTTTCTAGAATCTTTTGAGAGTGTTTTTCTTTAGTTTACGTGAAGGATTCACCTATCATCTGTGCCTTCCTACTCTAATGGTTTTATATTGAAGACAGAAAGATTACCTGGGATCTAACAGCTGTTCTTAGCTGGTGCACAAGTCTACAGAAAAAGTTCTCAGGTTCACAAAGGGAAATCTGGACTCAAAGGAACATGACAATTTGCTAGATACCAACTTAAGGAATGTATGCTGCGAATGACAAGCACACATACAACAAAATCATTCACAGATAACTATACAGAGTTGATGATATTTGGGATTGCAATTAGACTGAATGACCTCTGTGGTTCAGATCGAGTTCTGAAACCATTAGTTCAGTCGGCAGTGACCATAAAGTTCGACTGAATTTACAAATTGACAGACTCTAACTGGGAAGAAATTGTTTCCACAAATTAACATGCCCATTTCAAACTGAAGCGCAGCACAATGACTACTTAATCATTCAAGTCCGGATGAATGTAGGAGGTCTGCTATTGCGTGACCATATATGTGATCACTTTTGTAGGTGAGGATTGGGTATCCTTCTAGCTGACTATGGATTATTTACATGTTACTGGTGCTGTCAGTCTCTGTTAGTAAAACCTTAAGTTTTAGACTATCTTGGTTTTAGTTGTTCTTGATGACGACTGTATTCTTCAAACATGGATTATAAGCATGTATGTTTGTTTTTTCGCGAGTGTACAACGATGACATACCTGGTGTGAGACATTTCGGAGTAAAATAGTCCATCGATTCTTCTTTAAATTTTCGTGCTTTTTTCTGTGCGATGCACGTCCTGTACGCAAACATATGTTATCTGCTAGTAACCATCCAGGGACTTCTTCGACAGGGTTCTGATCACTCAATTAGCAGGCAGCGCAGTTTTGAGGATAGATATGTTTGAGGTTTAATTACAAGTGGTTATCAGTTGACCACTGGGTAACAGATATCATGTAACGTCACAATGTGTATTAATATCTTGCAAGCCCCTAATAACGTAACAAAGTTCTTTGTAATGAGAGCAAAACCCAGCTGGCTATCTGACGGTTAAATGCAGCAAAGACGACTATAACGAACGGTAACAAACACGAGATAGGCTCGTTACAGAAAGTCGCTATGGGTTGGAAGATACGTAAGTTCTGATGACCTTGTTGCTGAGTCTTTGCACGGTCAAGTACTTCTCCAGTCGCCAAACCAAAAAGCACAGAGAGCAGTGAGAACTCAAAACATTTTGGTCTGCAAGACATTTCAATATTTGTTCAGAGGTAACGAAATATCTGTCTGGGAAGCACCGTACTGCTTAATTTCTATTCGATGAGTTACTCTGGTTGCTCATTCGTCTATTGAAATGGAATGTATTATCTGACGCAGTCGGAAATTATTGTCATATTAACGTCGGTAGACAAGAATTCTCCCACACTTCATTGTCATGACTATTGCAACAAGTTTTCTCAATTAACCATCATTACAAATCTGTTATAAATATTGCGGTGATGCAGTAATCCAAATAAACTGTTATTTGTTAATCCTTCAACAGTCATTGAAAACGGAAGTCTCTCAGGCGAAAGTAGCGAATCGCCGGGTCCCGTGACTTTAAGTGAGTTGGATTGGAAATTTGAACGGATTGAATGATACTAGTTTAAAATAATGTCTACGTAATACTTGGAATTAGGGACTTCGAATAAATCTAGGAATTGTTTTCAGACTGCAAACTCCCGTACGCGAAATAGTAAGAAGATCAACGCTGGTTGTAGCAAGTGTTTCACAATAATGTTACGTAACGCGGATTTATTGATTTATATCAACATTTGATAGATCAGAGTGTGCCATTGATCAACATCAGTAGTACAAACAGTCCTAGACTGTAATTTGATTGATCCACTATAGAATAAAAGACTTGGGGAAAAACAGTGGGCAACAGTGAACGAACATGGGTGCTAAGTAGTTTGGACGCTTTGCTAGATTAGAAGTGACACAACTGTGAAGAGTATGGATTCTAACCGGTAGCAAAAAGAGCGTGGTCAGACGCGGCAAGTGCTCTAACAGTTGAATCACAAAACTTTACCACATGCAGCGACACGATTTGTCCAGTTTTCGAGAAACTTTCAGTTCGACTTTACTATGCACCGACAGTACGCAATCACGGTTTCGGATTAAGTCAAATTGGATTTGGAAACAGTAGATGGCCTTGCATAACCTAGTTTACCGACTGTTGCGAGTCTTTTATTAAGTTTGACATATTTTAGGGTTCAAGAAGAAGTCTAAGTGCGGATCAAACAACTCACAGAAATCAGGATGTAAACCGATTTTACATTTTACTTTTAGCCAGTGAATAAACTATGGTCTATTTTCTCGTTCACAAGGGCAACAATAAGAGTGTAAAGATCATCGAAACCTTGTAGGTTTTCCTATCAGATGAGTCTATTTAAAACAATTCAAATTTGAGCGATTAGTTCCGAGAAGAACCTCACACCCTTTTTAATACCAAAATAATGGATGACTTTGGCTTCGTTTTGTTCATGTCCAAGTTACTGATGTTTGCGAACCGGCATAGTTTCGAAAATCGTCCTAACACGTTGTAAAATAAATGTTTGAGGTGTAACTCACTCGTGGGTATTCCATGAATGAAAGTTTATGGCTTAAAACTATCAAAATGATTCGTAATATACGTTGATCTCAGATGCGTTCTGTCAACATCTGTAAACGCAAATGTTAATTGTTTTGACTCGGAGAAGAGTACAGTGCTGAGTAAAATACGACTTACCAGTAATGGAAGAAAAAGCTCACTTCTGAACTTAAAATTTTACATTTTAATGAACAGCATTAAGCGGTTACATTTTAGGTTTGGTACACTATGGATATTGAAGCATGAAGTAACAAACTCCAGAGGAAAACTATGGATATCAAGAGATTCGAATCTCTGTTTTAGTCCAGTCTACTGAAATTATACTACGGTTAATCTGCAAACACAAACTCGTACATTGGGTACACTTGGAAATCAACCATGATAACATTTGTAGTTTTAATCCGGTGGCTTTATCCTATTTAACGCAACAAATGAATTTAAGTGTTCGTTGCGTGAAGACTACTGATCCGGAAGGTAATGGAGTTGACCTGTTTGTCCCAAGGAAGAAATGTGCAGTAAGCTAGATTTATTCGTTTTGATAATTACAGAATAACCTGCAATCTACTTAAATGCTGAAATGAGGATTCCATTGGCTTAACACATATCATGTTTGTATGGGAATGGAGATTACCTCTTTCCGTGAAACTTATAAGAAATAACTTAGCGCGATAACCACTCAGAGACAGCTCAGACACAGGCAAATTACACGCTTCTGATGGTTGGGAACAGTGGTGGTGTTGCTTGCAGCTCGGGTTGATGGTGTAGTGGAACGGAGAGTTGGGGGAACAGTACCTTAAGGCAAATACAAGAACTCACAGTAGGTGTCCGCAACTACTTCCAGTACACTAAGTCTGCTGCGTATTGCAAGAAGATTCTCCCCTTCAGTAATAACGGATTTGGTTCCCCCAGCGGGCTAAATGAAAGTTCCCACGGTTAGCCCATGATAACCAGGACCGTGTGCGAGCAGAAGGCGGAACGCGCGAGGACGAAGTCGTGTATTGATTCAAACAATAGACAAGTAGTTAATATGTACAATGAACATAACCGGTATGAAGAATGGTACATAACAAAAGATTGAGATGGTAACAGACTCTACAATCGCTTTGGTATTGATATGTTCGCCGAGCTTGGCATTTAAGTTGCAAACGTTTCATAACCAAAATTGCACGCTACTATACAAAACACAAGATTCGGGTCAGTTGGCACTGATTAGTCAGTTCGGGTCAGATATGGGAAAAAGCGCAAAGGTCACCTCGTATTCATCGCAATCTTACAGAGGCTCGTTTGATTACCGATCTACTACGTGATCTTATCTGAATAATGCTTATTCTTCGACCGTTTATTTTCAACATGCGTAAGCTATAGGAACCATAACTTTGGCAGAGTGAGCGCTATATTTCGAATATTGTGCAAAGTTAGACAATAATAAAATAGCAGTACGTATAAATTCATCCAAAAACAACATTTTACAGCAGAGTGCCTTTGTCCCTTACTAGAACAGCATAACTTAATCAAAACCAATTCACAATGAAATTGAAAGAATTCAGTAAAGGTAAACAAAATGAAAAACGACTACACGGAAGAGAAGAACACAGAGAAGACGAAATCTGCTAACAAATAGGAAGGCGAGTAAATCGAAATTAAGTGGACTAAAATGATGACGCATATCAAATAAATCATTTGTATCGTGAACTTCGTCAACGAATTGGGTGCTCTCTGAGTACATGTTGTGCGACGTGGACTTTCAGCTCTGAATATCAGATAAGAAGACTTTTAACCATCGATTATACTGAACATTTGTGTTCTGCTGATGAGTCAGTCCCTTTTCTTCTGGATCAGCCCCAATGTGTTGGCAAGTCTGGAAAGAGGTGAACGATCCTTCGACTTGTTCGTTGTCCATGATTCTGAAACGTCAACAGTTAGTGAACACAGAATAATTGATAGGCAAAGTGGTTTTAACTCCTACTTATTCTGATTCATTTATGCAAATCCTGTTTGGACACTCAAAGCATGACATCAGTGTGATATCTGGCAATGACCGACAAATTGCTGAAGCAGCTGAGAGATACATATCGACAATGCAGGTGATATTTTGTCAGCTGATAATAAAATCTTAAGAGTAGTTGCACTTAATATCCTACTAAGCGAAATGAACTGTTGTCACATCGAACGGGAAGATAGGCATAAACATCCCTAACCAAGTTCTGTTCACCTTGTTGTCAGATTCACGTAATTTGTTATAGTGAAATTGGCGTTAAGATTGTAATTGGGAGTGCATACAGAAATCCTTCTCATCGTCAATGTTGCCAACAGTGACCTCACAGTGATAAATCAGATGGAGCCGGAGGATTCGTACGAAACTGGATGATGAAGTAACAGATCGTCATAAGATATGTCCAGCAAAACCACATAGTGAGAAGCTGCTGCTGAAGCAACAACAACTGGTTGGGGATGGAAGTTCTAACACGAAAGCAGGAGAACATGACTGTCCAGCCACTGAACAAAGAGGACCTGGAAAACAACATGCCTTAAATACTCCAATTCAAGTAGTTGTATAAATTTCAATTCAAAATGGCATGTAGTTTAAAATGTGTGATTGTTATACTGTCACTGTTATGGCTGTTGGGTTGAAAGACAAGCCACTGTAGGCTTGAATTTATTAGAATGAAGAATTCCTTTAAGTCGTGAAATTGCGAGGACTGCTTCAAACGTCTTGATGTACACCACGACACTTTGCAACACATCCACTCAGTAAGTCACTTGGTGGCAGTAGTATCACATAACCGTATTTCAAGATAGTCACAGACCTGGATGCCATCTGATTGATACTTCAATTCTGAGAAGTTTGGGCGTTCAACGCATAGTACATGATCAATACGAATGAGTAATTTCGTCCCTCATTACCGCCTACCATTTATTCGTTACAGTGACCACGAGGACTGAAGTAACCACCACGCGCCCAACAACCATTACAACAAGTGAGTTAGTTTGCTTTGAAAGCGCTGCTAATGGTCCGTAAGCGACCCCTTACCGTACAGCATTTGGGAACTGAAGGGTATATGATTAGGGGTAGGACATTGATCTCAGACCTTGATAAAGGGCAAACCCAATCCACCGTTCGATTACCGTTGTAACGCCGGTATATGCTGTTCACATGACTTGATATTTGTGTGACGAAATCACTGGGTCGCATCTGCAGAATTCCCTATCTGCGTGAATGAGTTGAATCAGGCAAACGAACATCCTAGTTCTTGGTATCTTGGGATGACCAAAATGGTTGTTTGAACAGCAGGGAGGGGATATCTGGGCGTCTAAGATGCATTCGTTTTTACAGTCAGTTTGTGAGAAGACAGTGGGATGAGTCATGATACGTCGTAATCCGTGCAACCATATATGGCGTGAGGTTACTTGGATCAGCTGATTAAGGTTCATCTTGTGCTTTCGTATTGGATGATAAACATTCTGAATGCTAGGGAACTAATAATCACGAATCATCTTATACAATCCTTTGATTGGAACACCAAATTTTGTATCTTTGGGTGGGGGGTGAAGTGGGCATGTAGGACAAGTGAACTGATAATCTGCAACAATGCTGTCGTGGAAGAAGCGTGCTGTAGTTTCGTGTAGTCTCACTCGATCCCTAAACCTTTGGGACGAGTCACTATCCGTTGTGGACGGCGGTCGTCGCGCCTCATCGTACAAGGTTAGTTGAACAGTTGAGGGTGTGATAACACCTTCGAATTCTCTCCAGACCAGTGTGTTCACCATGTCTGCACACCTTCAAAAACACGTGGGAACGCGCTGGTTGCTAGAAAACTCAAAGTTTGCTCCAGTCTTGCCTTCACAGCCTAATTTTGCCAGTCCACTGCTTTTCATTCCAAGACGCAACGGAGAATCCGCCGTTCACGTTGTTGTATGAGCCAATGATACGACTGGCAGTCAAACGGAAGTTTGATACGCTAAGAAAACCATCAAATGAACGTGCATGAGATAGCGGATGTGTGGATGGTGATCAGAAACCAGAATCCAAACCATATAGCTGTTCACCAGTGGGCAGTTATCTGGTCACGACACTGTATGCGAATCTGGATCGATGATGAAGTATAATGGTTGGACGAAATAAGTCATGGGTCTAGATAGTTTCTCGTAATGTGAAGAGGACCGTTCGATGCAGCAAATCGGCATGGTCCAGTATAATCGATCATGACTGCACAACATATGCAAAGCACGCGTTTTCACTATCGAAGATTAGTTGAAACTGAGGTAATACGACTAGTTGGAGTAGCTGGTAGCCGGACAAAACTGGAGCTAATTTTTGAAGAATGGCGGTCAGATGAGTGACAAAGATGAAAATGTAAATAGGGAAACCTTGTGGTATAGCAGCTAGATAATGGACATTAAGGGAAATTGATCCAGCTATCATTGAAGGGGGTCGGCCAGGCCGGCGGAATTGACAAGTGAAACTTTGAAGTCAGTAACGTCAGCCAAATGCGCGGAATCGGCTTGCAATATACATGTTGCGTACTCACTAACCTGGCTGAGAGCTTGCTTCTAAGATCGTTAGAAGTTTGGGGACGCATAATCCGTGTTACATGACTAAGAATTGAACAATAAAGATGTTTTATTGAATTACAGTTTAGTATACCACATTTTAGGGTTAGATAGAACATGCTGTATTTAACTGAAGCAAGCAGACATTCAGTATTTTTGTCTAAAACATAAAAGGTCTCACTTCGTTCTTTTAAGTTTGGCCTAATTCAGTATTTGTTCCATTGAGCTTGGAAGTGTGGCTACTCATTACCGGGTTTGTACTTTTATTCTCGGCTGATACATTCACACTAAGCCTCACCCTCCTGTTCATTGCATCTTACTGCGTTGAATTCCATGCTCATTAGCCAACATGGCACTTGAGGAAAGGGATTTCTCGTTGGTTAAGGACAACATAGTGGACTTGTATTCTCATCACCCACGAGATAATGAAATCTGTACACTGAATGTCATCTGTACCAGTCAGGACAAGTATGATGACGTCCTACCACATCGCGATCAGCTATCAAACACAAGACGGATTAATTCCACTCTAGCATCTTTATTACTGTCATTGTGTGTGTCATTCATTTTGAATGCTCTGGAATCGTACGCTTGTTTCTTCACTGTATTTACACACGTGTTTATGGGCATGCTAAAGTTTTCCAACGTGTGATGTCGATGGGTTCGTATGGAGGGTGTCGTCTTGCTTACCCCATAGATGATACCACTAGACTAGGCAACAATCCGCAAGTCTAAGACGATTTTCTGACCATTCGGGGCTAGTGGTGCAGACAGGTCTTCTCGCTGCTTACGAACCAATCATACTAATGCTTAGCAAGCATCCATACGACAAGCTGACTACTACAACAAGGCTTTACGGCACTTCTTCCGACATAGTCGTGTACATGCATCAATCGGATGCAGTCAATGCACAGAGTACCACTCACAACATGCACATCTCACTACAGTACGTGCATAAGCAAGTCCAATTTGGGAGTCCAACGTGTTCATTTGAGAGACCTTCTGAAATGACCCACCTGCCACCAGTTAATCCATTCAGAATAGACTACGGTCAAGCGGAGAAAGTACGTCCGTTTCAGTTTTTTATGATAACCTTATAACAACGGTCGGTTTCATTTTAATAGATGCTCACAGAAGACGTTTCTTCATTTTCCCTCCGAGGATCCTCAGGATAATCATAAGACAATAAAATTTCGTTACCACAGCAGTAGGAAGAAGATGTCAGCACAGTGGCCTTTCACTCGGCGATCGCACACATTAACCCACTGATAATGTGTGACCAGCACATGGTCAAAAGACTAGATACGCGAGTGGGGTAGATAGGCAATCAATAACTGGAATGTGGCTGAGCGTTCGCACCTGAGGATTGCACGTGCCTAATACGAGGTCAACAGCGCATGGTTGCCCCGAGAAAGCGTGGCCGGAGTTGTGGTGCAGGCCGTGGAAAGGATATGCACTGCTGACAATTTCTAATGGGAGTGAAACTCGAGTCTGGTGCTTCTGCTCGAAAGGGACCGACTGCAAGTCTGTGGGAATGCGACAGCTGTGATCAGTTAAGGGTGATGTTCAAATTATATGCACTAATTGGAACATTAATAGGTAGTTGGGATTCAGCTGTTAATATCTGAACCTTACTCACCTATGAACGCCACAGTCGAATTCGGGCAGACCGCGTTCTTATTGTGTATTCTACATTGTGGGTTCAGTTATGTTCTGACAAGCAGAGACCAAGTAGATTCATAGGTTGTTGCGAGATGGAAGAAACGTTTACTTGCTCCTGTCTCCCACTGTGCTGATGGACGAAAAATGATGTTAAGCGGTTTATGGGTGTAAAGAAAAAAAATGAATGGAACTAAATGAAAGAAAGTTCCGATGAATCTGCTGGCATGCAGTCATGCCAGAAACGAACATTGAAGTATAGTGAAACAACACTCCGTCAGAAATGTGCGGATAATGATCCTTGACACTTGCAGCTTACGCTTTCTCGCGAACATGCGCCGATCAGGTAAAATTTGGAAACTTTGAACCGATTAAGTCGTAACTAGAGAGTTCAACAGTGTGTTTCAGTGTGAACATCTCACTGTGAAACAATATCGTCTTAAAAGTAATTTGTCTGTTCCAAAATCCAACTTCGGCGGGTGACTCAATCGACGCTTTCTCTGGTTTCCTGGAAGGAGACGTGACAGTGGTTGAGCTCGGGGTGTGAGGCATTTTGTATATAAAAACTAGATCTCTCACGAAGTGTCCGCAATTCACTAAGAACTGACCTAATTCTGTAAGTCTTTCCTGGTAGGTGATTTTCGTGAGCCCCATAATTCATCTAGTGATCTGTCTCTGGCAATTTCTATAGGAGCCAAACTACCTTTAAAATATGAGCAACAGGTCTGTGTGTTCGTTACCAGGTGTGGGCAGATTATAAAAGCGAACGTAGTAGAAAACCTTTCAGGATGGAGAGTTCCACAACTTCTTCTTAAGCGGCTCATTGTCATTTGCTTCCTTTTAGCTGTGGCTGCACCCTTTATAGGCTGATTCCAACTGTCTATCACCATGGTTCCAGGGTCTTTTTCGCATACTGACGCGAGTAGTTCCATGCTGTTAAATTGGTAGTTGGTACAATTTCGGTGACAAATGTACATGAGTTTATATCTGTTAAAATTGAACGGCAAGTTATTTTCTACGAACCATCGGCTTAGACAGTCAAGGATGTTTCGCAAGGTTGTCCCTATCTTCAAAGTATTCTACAACTCACCAGAGTTTCTTGTCGTCGGCGTAAAGCAACATGAGGGACTTGACAATGCCGAGTTGTTCAACAGTAAATTCTTCTCGGCATAATATTTGGGTCTGTGAGGCGGGGTATCTTCTGGAACGACTAACATTCGAAGTATCATGCACGATTTCGAATACTCGATAGAAGATCCGAAATGTGTCAGTTTTACTAACGTACAAGCTAGAAGAGGTCAAAAGAGCACTGAAGGCGTTCAAGCCTCTGCCAGTAAGGTAAGAGAATTTGCAAAAAGCCAACTGTGCAAACAGATGCCTATTATTATTTTCACCAAGCTTTTAGAGTAATGCATTGTGTATGATCTGTCTTTATCCACACGGTCGGCGGCATCCGATTCGGATTAGCCTGTCATAGTGACCGAAGCCAAAGGACGCCTACGCTTATCGATCACTGCCATTGGCTTGCGCTGCACCACTCGCAGTTCCACCCACACACCACATGTCCAGTGTAAAATCGAAGGAATAAAACCGGAAGGTGTGCCAGTGTGGCTTTTCTGTCCAGCCGGCCAATGATGGTTAGCCAGTTGATTGGCTAATAATGAAACTCATCTCTCGGAAACTAAACAGAAAGGGGCTGCAATAACGAGATTTAAACTATGAAGAAAGATTTGTAAAGTGTAATACAAGAAACATCGCAGTATAGAAGTGCAGGTTGGTGCATCCCAGAGAAGATACGGATGAAAAGCAAAATTCTCATTGAACTATGAAAAGCCAGATAGACCATTCATCATACAGTACACCAACAAAGCCGAAGGAAAGAATGGATAGAAAACCACACTCAAGTTTCTGAGAAGAAGAGCGGATTAATTGTAAACGACCACACACACAGGAGTGTGATGTCTTATGGTGATAACCTCTGTCTTAGATAACGGTCGCACCCTGAAAACCCTAGAGTGGTCTTGACGAACCTTGAGGAGGATTCAGAAAGCTTTATGCGGCTTTATTTTTCGACCAGTGTCAATAAAGTGCAGACTAATCGCAGTGGTAATAAGTCGTCTTGCGGCTCGTTCAATGCAACCGGCTTGACAATAGGTGGTAGAATAGACACAACATGAAGAGTTTAACCCAAGCAGTCTATCACTGTGACGTTTACTGACCTGTTTAGCTTGTTCCAATTGTCACGTACAGGCGAGCATAAATTCGTGAGATTGTGAAAGTCTGATGAGAATAACCAAAATCAAATGTTTGCACGGCTATTTCCTATAAATTTCATGGGAATTTTGAAGCATTAAGAGGTTTGTTATATTCACAACACTGTTTATCGGATAGGTGGTCATAGTTTCCTGGTTCTACTCCCCGATGTACACCATTGTCCTTTTTGTTCTGATAAGAACACAGTTCAAACAATCCAACTTACGCCCGGTGGGGTAATCATGTCTCTGGCGTTGATCATAGTGACACATCAGCTGAGGTACGACAATTTCAAGTGGGCATTTGGAATGAGACCGTGTGCTCGGGGAAGCAGCAAGCTATCCAATAGTGACTTGAACTTTCGCGACGGGTGATGACAGTGTCTCAATAACAAGTAGTTTGGCGGATTAGTTAGCTTGGATGGGACCCAGTTGTGAAGAACCTGGGCTTCAAACCAGCGACGAAAACAGCATACCCAAACACGGTGAACACTCTATAAACTGATCTACGAAACCATGACAAGAGCTCGGAAATTTCCAAGTGGAGATCAATTCTCAAACGGTTTCGTGTTCTGTAAACTCTGGCTGAATTATGTTAACCGCCCTGACAGAATTTTTCCTTCATATTACATGCATATATAAACGTTTGTACAAATAGTCTTTTCCGTGTACAGCAACTAATCTTCCGGTGGTGTTCAAGCAAACATTTGCGATAACTACTCGACTTCTTGACGGGAATCAGTCAACATCTTGGGATCCACAACTGGATGACAGTGAATCAGAACTGTATCAACAGAAATCAGCCAGCGTTTGTGAACAGGTGAGTATACATGGTGTTTTCTAAGCAATAACGACCGGTTTATCTTGTGACAACCAAAAATTCCCAGTTGCCGTCAGTGGCTAAAACAATACCCAGTGGGCAAGATTAAGTTTACGGTACCAGCTTGATTAAAACATTTTGAACATCAGTCAAATAACCAGGATTAAAAGACAGATCACAGTTTATCCAGGACAGTTAGAGTCTGTGGTCGAAAGTCTGTCGCTCGTGTGGCTCAATTACACGTAATGCACTATCATTTTCAAATACACTCACTGACTTGTGGGCTGAAGTCCAGTTTCATATCTGAACTGAACTCTATTCAGCTTGCAAGGTATTCTAAAAGGCAAACTCCATCGAAATGGTTCTATTATAATTTGGTAAGCAAGCATTATATTAGAATGCAAATGTCATGTTTAATTATGGATGTCGTACAGCTTGATTCACGGACGACAAATAATAGTGTTGATGAGTGACGTTCATTCTCACCAATTCACTGTAGCAATGAGAATTTTACTATTGGAAGAGGAAAATTGAGACCAATGAGTTCGAAATGATTAACTGAAAAAACAGGGATTTATTCAATGAGAAAGGTAACTGGATATGGGATACTACAGTAAGCAATGCACCATAGAGCAGGCCACCAGTAACACTGGTCACTTAACCTAGTTCTGACTACAAATGAATGTCGTCAGGATACCCTGGAAATACAGAGCGCAGCAACAAGGAGTGGAGTGAATCATGAGAGACCAGTCCGCTTATCAAGTCTAAAAATCAGCTCAGAGAAGCTATCGTCCAGATGACAAGGGTTCGATCCGCAGTGGAAAGAGTGCTGGGTCCCAAACTCACGTCAGGACTATCCCTAATTGCTAATTGTAAACGAAAGGAAAACGGATCCGTGAGTATGATAGTTCACACTGAAATAGAATAATATCATTATGTAAGCGAGCTTCAGGGTGGAACAGGAGTCGGCATTACCAGAGCACTCCAGTTTTTAGTTAAATTAATTTTTCTCCAAACATACAAGTTGTCTACAGCGAACTGAACTGAGAGGAAATTACACTCATAATCCCTTGTTACATGACCTGAAGTTTAATTTGATACTTAAAAACATCCAGGTCACTTTCATGCTTTAATGTCTGTTAACTTCAAATGATCAAGGGTTCATAAATTGGTATCCATCTTCGGTTGCATTGAGAAGCTTAATTACTCCAAACTCAGCTGTTTGTTCGGTAGAGGGTGACCTGCGAACTGCAACAGTCGTTTTACATGTCAAAAGAAGTCACATGACGGGATACCTGGTTTACCCAGACCTGACTTCTCATCCATTACGGTAGCTGGAAAAGGGATGGGTGACAAAGGTTGCTTTTATGAGTGATAGAACCGTGTCTGATATCCACTAAACGAAGCACATTGGTGATTGTGTCTCTCCGACTGTCTTATTGCTGGTCTTATTTGTGTAATTGCAGTAAACAAACCAAACAGCAAAGAATTTTCTAGAAAAAATGTGTACTCCTCGAGTAGACAGTGGGTTGTGAAC
This sequence comes from Paragonimus westermani, assembly GCA_008508345.1. Lineage (NCBI taxonomy): Eukaryota > Metazoa > Platyhelminthes > Trematoda > Plagiorchiida > Troglotrematidae > Paragonimus > Paragonimus westermani. The sequence goes on along the minus strand of QNGE01003418.1, from coordinate 44,866 downwards.
AGATTCATATCATTCATATATATCAACTACTCCATGGAAAACTATGTTCATGGCAAGTAGACAAACAGAAAAGAGCTTCGGTATGTAGTCAGGGATTTGGTTTATTTTCAAGTTGAACATCACTCACAGTTGATCGCAGCCTTCGCATTCAGATAGAACTTCCAGGCAGCCTCTTTCAAAAACAAGCACTAAACTCGAGTTTCGCTCTCATTAGAGCTCGTCAGTAGTGCATATCCTTGCCACGACCGGGATTTGAACTCCTGCCATTCCATTAATGAGGCAACCGTGTTAACCACTGCACCATTGACCTCACATTAGGCACGACCGAATTATCAAATCTGAACGCTCAACCAGTTTCGCTTGTGAGCCATGATCAGGTTGCCCGATCGTTTCGAGTGGAGACACAGCGATCAAATGTGAGTGTTGTTCAACTTGAAAAAAAGAGCTTTGTTTAGTATGGTTGCAGGTTGGTTGGTTATACACCCCCATTTGGATTGTATTTGCCTAATGAGCCCAAACAGAATCGAAAATGGTCGTATAGCGTTAACCTGAAAATAATCACCAAAAAATGTCACAAAATTTACCTAGTTGATATATACCTGAAGACGGTTGAAAGTTCAGAACTTGAGAATAACTTGTCTGCCTTTATATTTATAGTTTAATTTTCCACAGACCAAGTAATCTGTCACAGACTGGGAGATTTTAAGGTAAGAAATCAACAAATTAATCCAAAAACCACATCCAGAACACAGGGAGCTGAGTCAGCGGCAAGTACGAAGTAGGGATTATAGCAAAATCAGGGTCGTGAGAAGTAGCAATACAATCAACGATCAGTTGGTTCTAGAATCCATTGAGCTTGAAGGAGGAACACATCAGGAAGATAGCTTGGTCTAGCTTGTTTGATCCGTCTATTCGCTAATGTAGGTCAATTTCGTTCACACAAGATAAGTTACCGTTTGCTCGAGAGATCTGGACCATGGGAAAACTCGACAATCAATCAACAGTACTAAGTTGTTCTTGTAAGTCTCACGTGGTTTGCCAAATCTCAGTGTGTGAGCAGTATTCAGCTCAGCTAGCCGTTCATCACACTGTTTACCGAGAATGAACTTAACACTACCCCTTTTGGAAAACAACCTCAATACTTACTCCATCGATTATCTTAAGGATAAGTACGGACATCTGTTTCTCATGTGGATTAGCTGGTATGCTGTTCCATTCTCTCAGAACAGTTGACAGTAGAACACTAACTACAGGTCACCGATTGATGGAAAATCATGAACTGTTATTTAAGTGATCAAGCCATCTTTATCGCTATGGTCAAGTGTCATTCATTCATGTTTGTAAAAACTTCAATGTCCCGTGGAGCATTGAGATGCAAACGTTTATAACAGACAGATTTTTAGTCTAGACCATTTACATTTGCGGGCTGTCAATAAACAGCGGTCTTGTTAGTGAGTATGACAATTTGGAAGTGTTGGCTGATCATGGATTGCTTCTGCGAATAATAACTAGGATGACCGAATCTTTGCTACCTGATAGTCATCAGAAGGATGGCGAGTTGTCTCACTTAGGTATTACACAAGTATAATCCAAAAAACGGCACCGAGTTTTCGGCGTTTTTTTAACTGTTTCAAAACATTTTTTCAAACACTTCAAACAAATTCCGCCGTAACATGAAAGCTGCACTGGTTACTAAAAATCTGTTTAGTCAGGCCATCACTAGCGATAAGATGGTTATGTCCCTATTCAACACGAACAGGGTTTGAATAATACCATCTTTGATGAGATCAAGAAGGTGTGCACTGATAACACACTTAACGAAAGAACTTGGAGATGAGTTGAAACCAAAGTAGTAACTCAGAGGAATATTCCGCAAACCACAGATCTAAAACCCACTTGTCAATGAATCGAACGGGAAGCAGCGAACACCCAAGGTTGACAGTGTTTATGAAATGTGATCAAACATTCGGAGAGGGGCTGTTAATTATCAACAAAAACCATATATGAAGAGTGAACGTCTTTTGATGTGATACGAAGCAGCCGCAACATGACAAAGCCTGATTTGGTATTCACCTTTAAAGTGAAAGCAAGAACGAATGAACTAGATAAACCGAATGAACTTCAGTTTAGAGCAACTCATTGAGGCAGTGCGCAGTGGGGAGATATGGGAGAGCGGCCAACTATGAGATTTTCCCTGCCTGGTCTACTTGTAGTAAGTAAGGGGTGGTATGAAACATACCAGTGCCTTATAAGTGACCTGATTGTCTGATCACTTTTCACTATGATATCCTTTCTAACGGGGTCCTACGTAAACGTCGTAGGCGTTGAACTCAAGTCGAGATCTGGAGCCAATTAACATTTCATCAAAGGCGAACGTCGTTTACCCACTCGTGTCTCTAATCCACATCGAATTAAAAAACGTCAAAGTCGAGGGGTGATCTGACAACTGATAGTGTTTTCATGCCTTCCTGTATCGACCTAGTCTATTATTGAATGTTTACCATGTAAAATAAAGCGAGAGAATACGGTTCAAAACGGATCGAGGCAAATGTTTATAAGAACAGTGGCACTTGTGGTTTTATTTGCAAAAACTTAATCCACAGCAACTCACAAACTACAATACGTTGCTCGAAAAACCGGTCCCAGCGTGCTATGTCCGTCACTCTGGGTTACAAACTTTCCGGAATCTTGTAAACTTTGATGAGTGAAGCAGGTTTTCACCTAATTCGGTTACAGTAATAAGTTCAACTGCAGTAAAAATGCCCTATAGCTATACATGTTACGACTTACCAGTGTTTCATGTACTGTCATCACCGGTCAGTATAAAACATGCAGATCAGGTGTATTGGATAAAGAGGGACAAACGGTGCGTATACATACACTCAATGACATCAAGTGTTATGTAGTCAAAGTCACAGCAAACCGATGGTTTGCTTCGGCCACTGTTATGTGTACACCGTCGAGTGAAGGCTGTTTTATTAAAGGCCGGTAACCCAGGCTTCTCACAACGAAACAGTAGCTTGAATAGATAAAGTGGGCCAACTTGGTGACTCATTGTCATGAGGTGTTGTATTATCGGTTGTTTCAACTACTTCAGGACGAACTCTGCTACTCGTTACGCTAGTTTCTCTTCTGTTTGCACAGGTAAGCGTCAGTGCAACTGCAAACGAATTGGTAGACAATGTGGAATACAAAATAGGCGGACTAAGTTCGCGTTTGTGAATAGTTGATCTTTTGGTGGCACTGAGCAAGCACAGCTGTGCAGCTGTGCTTATTCTATCTACAATACATACTAAGTTACGTAAGAGATCTGTTGTCGAGTGGTCTCTTTGAACTGCGAAAACGGAGTTATATTCTTTGTTCGATTCGTTTGAATAAACTCATCGTAGTTGTTCAGCAGGTTATGGGCATCTGTAGACGCTTCAGAGTAGCCAGATGAAATATGTCTTGCTATAAGGAACATCCTTTTGGCTATACCATGTTTATAAACAAAACTGAAAAATCGAAAAACTGATGATCATCATGGACCTATGTTGCTTTTCGATTGGCTGAAAGCTGTGACTTATCATCTGCACATGTTGTAATGAGGGCGTATAAAAAATCCTGACTGGTGTTGGGTTTACTTTCGTAAGCGATAAAACAGATGGAAAACAAAATTTATCAGTAGCAGTAGAACACCGAGATGTCATCCACGTACAGTTTTTATGATAATCCAACGTTAGTAATATCCGGAATTCATAAGTACAGTCTTTCCTACAAGGTGTCCATTGATGTGAGACCTAAAATCTTTTAAATGTTACATGCATTAGGTCATTAACTACAAATAATGGTCTCATCTGAGCTAGTTATTTGGAAAGTCCAGACTGGCACCAATTCTGAGAATTGGCTATAACGCCTGATGAAACTGTTCAGATCGGAGTCAGACTGTCACGGCTTGTTCAGAAGCACCAGTTTTTTTATTTAACGTGTAGGAAGTAGACAATTTAACAATACGGTAGAATGGAATTTGAACAAGGCAGAGTTTGTGCTAACTGGGAAAACTATCCGGCCTAAGTAGCTTTCCGGTGCACTGAAAGCCGAACCGAACCATCTGATTTTCTCGTAGGAATCGCACTCAGATAAGATTAACGCTGTATCGATCAACGGTCGCATTGTTTTTCTGAGGATCTCGGTTGCAATCATGCTTTCCGCTTGTTTGTTCCGTATACGTTGTTCTATGTACGCCTGCCGTAAAAAGACTGATATGAGCTCATCGCCACTTTCCTAAGTCATGCAACTAATCATCCAATTATCTATTCGTCAAGATCGTTCCGATCACACTTTCATGAGTGTTGTTTGGCTTGCTTTTCGCTCAGCGTTAGTCTGAGTCCTGCCAAGTGGGCTTGGACAAAATTCCTACCCATTCTTTATATTTTTTGCTTTGCTGTCGTTGGTCCCAGGATAGACTAGAGCTAAGATGAATAGAATGGCCAGATCTGTTGTGTCCTTTGCTTTCTGTTTGTTTACAATAAAACATGAGCGAACATATTGGTTTAAAGGTTTGTATGGAGTAAATGAACTTATGGATCTCTACACGTACATCAGCTGAACACTGTGTATTTGAAAGTGATATACAAACTCCATAGTGTCAAGAAGTGTGATTTTTATATTTCGCGGATAGTGGCTTCTGTCCACGAACACCATCCCAGAGCTTTGTAGAATTTTTCTAGAGTTTTGGTATTCACACCTTCTTATTGGTAACTGTTAGGAAATGCTAAAACAATCTCTTTTCAAACATGACTAATACGTTGCTTTAAGAGTCGGTTAATGATATAAAACTTAAACCAATTACGGAATTTGGAAAATTGCTTGGTGTCTTATAATAGAACATCCCATTTGTCAGTGATACCATCACATATGACCACCTTGTACCAAGCTTAATTAACAGATCTGTTTGATTCTTACCATTAAAACAGATGTTGAAAATCTTGCAGTATTCACATGGTGGTACACACAGATGGAAGTGTCATGTGAAAAGATTTCGTCAAGGCTCTGTAGTAGCAGATATCGAACTGCAAATGGAAAGCACCACAAATGAGACTGCAACGACAAGTGACTTGAGAGATTTCTTAGTGAACGGATCCGAATCTTATTTGAACTCATCAGAAGCAGCTTCAAATGAAACCATGACATTCAGCTTGAGTCCTGAAAGCATGTCGATAGAGGGTGAGTATTTCTGAAATGTTTGTGTTTCCAGGTTCTCTTATTCACTGAAATTCAATGCAGTTAGAAGCGCTGATAAGTAGTTTCACGTCGAGAAACTGGTTGACCTTGACTGGGCCAGAATGAAAACTCTGAGTCTTTTAAACATACAGAAACAGCCTTCTCGGCTCAGATGTAACTGGGAAAATTACACACGCACAGTACCATCATTCATTGGTTATATAAAATTCAGACCGGTAGTGGATTACACTACTGGAAGAGAAAAGCTCCAGTGTGCTCTTGGCAATTCACATTATTGGACCACAACGCACCGACTTCCATTTGATTCAGCCAAATATAAAGTGGTTTGTGTTGGTCATTCATCGTACGCACACTCCATTTTCAGAATACAGAAAGCTAATTACCAGCGTCCGTGCGAGTTTCGTGGAAGCGACTGGTTTACAAAGTATTGACCCGTCTGTTAACTTTTCTTTCATAGAACAAAAGCTAGCGTGACTACAGGAATACTGCCCAGTTGTTTGGGAATTTCCAGTTAGTCAACTTTCCCCCTGATGTTTATATCACTGGTATTCTCTCATTCTGAGTCGTGTGGTCATTCTTGCTGACCACTTCTTGGGAAGAATATTTATTTGATCAAATGAGTAGGGCTAGCAGACGTGTTTTAACTCTGCATCTACTTTCTTGCTAGGAAAGAGTGCTTAAGCAGAGTGGATTCTCCATTCTCTTTCAGAGGCTGTTCTATTTGGAATTCCAGGCTAACACGTCAGTTGTCGTATTAGTTGTGACACATTCTTACGCTTGAGCCGGATTCCTTTTCTCAAGGTCATTGACGGATGCCACAGCACAAAATGAATCACCTGAAGTATAAACAATCTTTTTCCGGAGTAAAGATTTAGTTGATCTGTCTGAGTTTATATTGATAGTGCCCTTACCAGAAGTTTCAAAGCAATAGCTGATTGATAGTCTCAGTCTTAAAAAAAATTGCTCATCATGACAAATGTGCATCTGTGTAAAACCTGTAACACTAATGTCAGCAAGTAGTTACTTGTTGAGTTGCGTTTGACTTATGTTTGAATTTCTGTCTAGAGTTGCACCACTCTTTCTTTGGTTAGTTTAACATAGTCCTAGACTGATTTCTGTTTCCTTGATTTGTGTCATTTCAGGAACACAACCTTTTGACTGTTTGTTTCCATCGTGTTTAAAATTACTTCAACTTGGACTGTTTCACCATTGTCTAGCTCACCATCAGATGTACATCAACATTATAAAAACCTCCACATCGTAAAGTTCCACTGAATCTAGTACGTGCAAAACTACTGGAGCACCATTCTTAGAGGTATAACTTTGCAATACTGTATGGAAGAGAAATGTATGTTCCTAGATGAATGTTTTACTGGAAAATAGTGCACAAAACAATTAAAAAACACCTGCTTCTCGAATGATCACGGCCAGTTTTCAGCTTATTAGGTTTAGTTTTTGCAGAGACATGCAAAATCGTGACACAAAGTTTAGTATAAGGGCAAAACTGGAACGATAATGAGCATCTAACACAAGAGCAGTGCAAAATAAGCACAAGGTCATTTTTGAAAGTGACAGTCCAGTTTAAAATTTACAAGGACTAATGAAATGTATACATTCTTTCCATTTATAAGAGTGGAACAAACCTTGTTCGCGTAGTGTCAAACTAAAACAACTGTATATCACTCTCATCCTTTTTGTAATAGCCTCATTTATGGCTCCCTTTTGAAGGAGAACTCCTTTGTTCCGATTACCTTTTCTTGCATAAGGTCCCGTAGTTTCCTTATGAAGTTCACGTGTGAAATTCGCGCTGCCGAGGCCAAATATTTCATAGTTGTATACTAAACCGCTATCTGGAGAGGTGGGGATATATGTATTGAGACAGTTCTTCGTTTAACTGTAGTTTTTGCCATGTATCAGAACATCCAAATATAAACATTCTGTCTCGGTTGTGTGTTGATGTAAGAATCTGACGTCTGTAGTCTATTCAGTGAAAATAATTATTCCCTCTATTCAGAGAAAGATCTCACGTGAACCGTGCATTCCTGGGAGGTGAAATATTGTTGATTATTTGTAGGATGTGTCATTACAATAACCAGCCATTAGGAACGTCCAAATTGGCATTCTTGTTATCATCGAAGGTTACGTCGTTCTAAAAATGAGTGTAAGTCACGCGGCGTTTTGTTGGCCTCAGTCAATATTTCACATGCACATAAGCTACAGTACGAAGATCGGCTTCTGACGACTTGGACGTAGCGTGTTATGTAGAAACCTGTGGACGGTGTATAAATAACTACAGTACAACCAGTACTATTAATAACAAAATGAGAATACACGGTTCAGGATTTATGCGTGATAGTAGAAAGGATAGAAAATAAACCAGCTCGTGAGACTCACGTAGAATATAAAACGATAATCTGGGTTGGTAAAAGTATTCACAGTAATATGCAAACGTACGTGGTGAGTGGAGGGTATGTTGAAGGAGTAGGACCGCGTCGACGCGGCATGAAACTGTGGGGTTGCGTTGTAGTCTAAGTACTCAAGTCCGTCGTCCTTGGAGTGTTACTGTAGCGGTTACCTACCGAGGCACGGCGCTGAAAGATATACTGCTTTAGGTGTCCGCGAGTTTAGTCATCTGCACATCTGGGCTTCACATGTTTGTCGGTTAACGGAGACGCGGTCATTCACTGAATGTGCGTGCGTGCATGGCGGTCATGGCCACATTGTCTTAAGTTGAACATCATCCAAATATGAACGCAGTTCTCTCATCCAGGAGAACTTTCCAGTCAGAATCTTTCGATGAGACATAGACTCAAATTTCGTCCTTCCTAGGTCATGTCAGTAGTGCACGTACACTGAACGGTCAGGAGTAAAGTGCAACATATGCACTGCTGACGAGCTCTGATAACAGTGAAACTGCTGTATAATGCTTCTTTTCAAAACAGGACGGCTGGAACGTCTATCTAAATGCGAAGGCAGCAATCAGATTTGAGTGACGTTCAACTTGAAACTAATCAAACCCTAACAACGTATTACTAACTACAGTGTTAGCAGAACAGAGCTGGCTTGGGCAAGCGAAGGTAAGGATCGCACATCCATGGTTGCGCGTGGTCTGTAAGGGGATTGTCGCATCACGCGTCAGACCGTAAAGCACGTGATTTCGGCCTGTATGGCCATGGGCTTTGACTGAGGGACGCGTGCGTGTGCCACTATACCACTCCGAACCGTCCAAAGCAAGGAGGCCGCACAGTGAACAGGTACACAACATCAACCTTTTCTCTCTGTGACTAAGAAGCGTCTCGCGATCGCCAATAAGAAGTTTCATGCTGTTGGCATGTCACTCAAAAATAGATGCTCTGAAATTTTTCTCATCCAGTTTGATACGTGCTCTTTGACTCAGCTATTGATACTGCCTGCTGTTCTACTGATAAATACGCTTCTGCAGACGTCAGAAGTCTTCTGGTGACAGTAGAAAGCTTATGGTCTTTCTTTCTGGCCTGAGATGGAGGTAATCCATTCGTTTATTACTAGCAAGTAGTAGAGCAAATTTCTTAACTCTTAATCTATTCAGTTTTAGAAGATATGGGTCTCAGTTGGACTTCAGTCACCCAAAGCAACCGTATGTCCCTATGTGGCTTTACCGGCCTGGCTAGATCACTTTGGTGATGATTTGTTTGTGGTGCCAACTCACTTACTGAACGTTTCTAGAAAAATTTGGCCTGGAAAAGAAGTTTCAAACGTCGGCCACTCCCACGATAGGTAGTTTGATGAGGTTGACTTACTTCTTTTTAGGAAAAACAGCCTTCAGAAGCTGTAGGACGGGGCGGTGTGTGTAACAGCATCCGCCTGTCTGGTGACCTGTTGTCAAAGCAACGGGCTAACTAGTGAAGCTACATATGCCGCATTAGAGAACCTCATAGACGTCACATATTACCCTGTTTACTATAGCTTACAAAAGACCGAACCCTCATTGACTTCGTCTAAACGACGTCTGATCAAGGCGCTGAAAAATGTAAAGTATCCTCTCGAGGATTCTCGAAAAACACAGTAGAATATGTTGATCCGCTTTTTTCGGTTAGCTCATTATTTCCTCAATTGAGGAGTACACGGCATTTATTCACTCAAAACTGAGAAGGTAATTTTTCTGTAAACCCAACTGAAAAAGAGCCAAGTGGCTATGTCAATTATCTTTCAAATATCATGTTGGTCACACGCATTGGAATTGACAGTTTGTATGTGTTAACTGATTTCGATTTGTGGCTTGTTTCAACTGACTATCCAACACAAATGAAGAGAAGGAACCCAACTCTTCAAATCTCAGTTTTATTGCATTTAAAATGGGTTGCGACCTCTAGCGAACAATCTGAAAGGTTTCTCTTCCAAAGTTGTACTTCTGGGCTAATCGCTCAGCTCTTATGATGGTATATATATATATATATATATATATATATATATATTCCGACACATTTATTTTTTTGATAACAGATCCTAGTTTGGATATGAAACGTCATACTCAGTCGTTCACTACTCAGTATGTGCCGTTTTCACGATTACTCTAAATAAATAAATATATGTATAGTAAGGTTCCTTTATTATCGGTTGCAGAAATTGCCACTACAGATAGCACTGCAACGTCCAGCGCAACCACTTCGCAACCCCAGACGACAAAAACAACTTCGGAACTGAATCCAACAACGGTCGTCATTACAGGTAAATTGTGTGTACGCATAACTGAATATGAGTTTGTATACGTAATTCTGATCACTTTTCGATGTTTGTCATCACAGGCCATGCAAAGCACCAATGAATTTTGGCGACTAACATCAAAAACATGTCCATAACTATGGCAAAGAATGTGTGCAGCTAGTTACAGGCGTGCTCGGGTGAACTAGCGTAAGTTGCCGTTCTCACAGTTCACAGCTAATGAGCATTATATGAGGTGAACATGCGGCGCGTTTGTAAGGGATTTCGTGCGGTCAGTTGCATGATGATCTCATTACTAATAGGTCCATGTTTTACACTTCACGAAGCTAATGAGATGGTCCACTGGTGGTTGTGCTCAATACTAACGGTATCGTGATGGTTTGATCAAAAGTTTGCTGTCCAACATTTCTATCAAATCCACACGTGTTGCTGAATGATGGGAAAAATAATTTTTAATACACAGACAGCTGGTTTAATGTTAGTCACTGGCTGATTCGTCGGATTTTTAATTGTGACAGAATGTGTGATTTCAAGTGGAAAGTCTAGAAGAGAACGACTGAGTTGAATAGACGTTTTTTTACTTCGCATACTCATCCAGTAACCATAGCACACATAGAAAAGAAAGTACATCGCACTGCATAATTATGATACCACACTCAGTTTTGACGTAAAGTTAAAGAAAGTATATCACAAAATATCTGCTGACAGATGTGAAAAATGCGTTTTAACTTTTCGAAAATGATGAAACAGCATTACAGTGTGTTTAGAAAGTTGACCGTGTTTTGTTTTCCTCATTATATATTACTATCCGGAATACGTCATTTATTATCGTCAGTATCTGGAGATGAAAGTAATGTTCGAATGATGCAGTAAATTCCTTCTTTCGAACAGCCTCATGAAAAACGAACTGAGCAAGAAATGGAATGACTCTTGGCACCAAATTTAGATAGCCCAAGTAATGATAAGCTGAAAATGACTGAAATTTGCAAGGTTTAAACATTCCCGAGGCCAAACATGATCTTCATTGTAATCAATACGCTGTGAGACAGACGATGTGACTCTGTTATCGAAACGAAATGCATAAGTAATACACTTGTCGTGATTTATTTGAAAGAAACTCAGTTGTAACCGAATTAGGCTGCAAAAACTCGACAAAAGCTTTCTCGTCTGAAATACAATGTTAAGCCAGGAACTCAGACATTTCGCATCTGGAATCAGCTGCCTACCCAACCCAATCCGTTATGCTGACTTCAGTTGGGTCAACTGCTAACGTAGGCTTCTACTTTAATTCACGCAGAAATACAAGGGTCCGCTTTTCAACATTGAAGATGCGTTTCAGATAAATGGTTTGTGGAAGCTGTTAATATGGCGGAGGTAAAATTATGAGAAATGGTATACTAGGTGAGGCTATTGATCTTCGATTGCCATATCAATAGTCGAGGCGTTCAGCGATCGTATCGACATTAAGGTAGGTACGAAATGGAGCCATTTGCCGATTCAGAGTTCTCTCTAAGGTCCGTTTCACGTTACCTGTGTACAAAGAAGCGAACCACTCAACCAATTTGAGTAAATTTCACTAATGCAAAATACGATGTCGCAAAACGGATTAGTTAAGCAGAGGCCATGAGATAAGCTCTCGTAGTTGTCGATTTATTGTGCCTACGCGATCGACGGCATTCACTTCGGGTCAGCCTGTTAGACTGAACCATTTTAAAGGACGCCTGTGCACAACATTCACTACAATTGGCTTGTATTGCACCATTTACGGTTCCACTTGCCCACCACTTATCTAATGTGAACCCGGAAGAAAGAGACCAGGTGGTGTGTTAGTAAAGGCCTTTGTGGACAAATCAACTAATGCTGATTAGCTAGATGGTAAATGAAAATGAAACATTCATCTCTCGAAACACAAGAGAGGTCGAGAAAATTCCATTGGCAACATCTAAGCCGAGAAGAAAGAAACTAAAGATATAAGGCAAAAAGTAGTCCAATATTGAGGCAAAAATTATTACAATTCAGTTATCATGAAGAAGAAAAACGAAGAATCAAAGTTGAATTGAAAGCTACACTACGTTCTGCGATACACTAACAAAGGTAAATAAAACGAAATTTAAAAAGTCATTGTAAACCAACTCTCTGAAAAATGTAGTAGGTGATTTACAAAAAGACGACCGTTGTCGGTTGACACGAGTGAAACATAGACAGAGACGATATAACTTATCCACTTAACGTCCTCGCCGCCTCTTCGCTGACGGTGTTATATGAGTACATTGATAACCAAACAATTGGAACAGTCAACGTATTCACAGCCGCACACATTACAACGTCATGTAGACAGATAACCACGAATTATGGCACCTGAGGTTCTTTTGCATGCCGCACGTTTGAATTCGCAATGGAGCAAATGCCGTTCCTCAAGTATTCGGACACTTGTGCTGATCGTATTTTTCTCCAGAGGGTTTGGTTTAATGCCAATTTCTTCTAAGATCAAGATTCGATATTACAACGCGAAAGGTTGATAGATAGTACCATAGCTTCCACAACCATCAAGATTTGCTTACCTCCTTCCTGTTGCCCATAAAACAGCTGCTTCGGAATCCGTTTGAAACCCATTCTACGGATATGCCTTGGCCATCGAATCTGACTGAGCGTCAATATAGCTTCAGTCCTTTCCGTGTCCACTTGCCGAAGTAACTCAATGTTCGGAACCATGCCCGACCATCGAAGATACGTCTTAGAGATTACAAATGGAAGTGGCTCAGATACTCCACATTCCGGTGATATGCTGTCCAAATTTACCCTCAATACAGCGGTGTGGCGGCATCATTGAACTGTGTGAATAAACGGTTTGGTTTTCACCTTTACGCTGCCGTTCTTTCAGACACGCTTATCCAGACGTTCAAAAGCGGCGCCAACTTTGTGTCCGTGCACGGTAATTGTGCATTACTTGAACACTCAGAGGATGCCCTTCGGTAACTGACCACGTCTTTCATCACCGTCTTATCCAACCTTGGTTTAGATATAAACGCCGGTACGACATGTTTTATCTTTTCAGTCTCTTGCAGGCGAAGATGGTTTGCTTGCACCTGAAATCCGCATCAATGGATTCACCACAGATATCCGAGCGGAACTGTGTTAGTCAAGTAGCAATCCATAAGCAAATCTGTCTATTGACATCAGGTTGCCAGCTCGTCTGTTGCAGACAAACACCTGTAGACAAAAGGACAATATCACCTTGATCTGTGCCATACTGTTACACCACTCAAACGGTTAAATAGATTAGCTGATGTTGACTAGAAGTAAGCTTTACGGATTCAGCTTTAATTCACTCGGTTGTATAGGTGGAGAGAAATTTGTTGAACGTTTAGCCGCACAGTTTCTAACCAATCAGTGCACCGTTACTGGGATTTTGTTTCAACGAATCTGCACATTGCTTTTACAGCGAATTTTTGTGTTAGTAAAGCAGTAAATTTTGAGGTGGTCTGCAGAAAAGGTTAAAGAGAGGTATACGTGGAAATAATCTTCTTTCGAAGTTGCTGACTGTATTTCGATATGAAAAATGGCGATGGATATTTAGTTAGCCGGATGATGGAAACACAACAGTGCTTTAGATTAAAGCGTGTTAGTGTTGTGAATCCAAAAGGCGGACGACACAAAGGTTACTTTATTGGAGAAACCAACACACTACTTAAGCGTCTGATCACTACTAGAAACGGAAACACTCATTTGCACACCATACTCTTCTGAGGATACTCCAGTCGCTTTAGACACCATGTATCGGTTCCGTCGTGTAGCGAAAGCCATTTTATGTCATTCTGTCCTCCAACGATCCATCCCATAACTCTGCCGTATTTATCACGCGATTATCTCGATCCGCGATCATCTCGATCCATGCTGCTACTGAATAGTGGTGTGAGTAGTATGGTGCGACCGTCT
>QNGE01003418.1:14961-30720 GCA_008508345.1 Paragonimus westermani | reverse complement strand
CGCAGGGACATGGCGTAGACCAGAGCATCGCCTCCTGGTCCAAGCCGGGCGCCCTTGAACCGCCTCATCGCCTCCTGGCAGTCGGCGGGGCTGTCGAACCCGGCGATCAGCGCCTCCTTCGCGGCAGCCCATTCCAGCTTCGCAGGGCCCCTCCGCGCGGCATCCAGCACCACCTTCGCTCTGCCCTTGAGCAGCATCCGCAGGGCCGCCAGCTTCGCCCGGTCCGCCTTCACTCTGACCGCCTCCACCACATCCTCGAAGTCCTCCAGGAAACTCCGAACATCCCCATCTTCAAAGGGCTACGGCCACGGGATCTTCATCCTTGTATCCTGGTCACGGCACCAATTGTTGTGAATCCAAAAGGCGGACGACACAAAGGTTACTTTATTGGAGAAACCAACACACTACTTAAGCGTCTGATCACTACTAGAAACGGAAACACTCATTTGCACACTATACTCTTCTGAGGATACTCCAGTCGTTTTAGACACCATGTATCAGTTCCGTCTTGTAGCGAAAGCCATTTTATGTTATTCTGTCCTCCAACGATCCATCCCATAACTCTGCCGTATTTATCACGCGATTATCTCGATCCGCGATCATCTCGATCCATGTTGCTACTGAATAGTGGTGTGAGTAGTATGGTGCGACCGTATCTCGTCACTACATTAGATTAGTGCGGCATGCGCAAGGTGATGAGAGGCAGAAAGAGATTTGTTAGAAAATTTTCCACTCTCTGTAAACTGAATTGAACTATAGATTATAAGAGGGGATAATTTGTGATGAGTCCTTATAAATGATACTGGCCACACACGACAGGCTAGAAACATAACGAGACAATGAACATCTTGGGTATTTTGGTGGCTCTCACAACGATGTTCAACTCTAGACAAGGAGGGCGGAAAGCTGAGTTTTGGAAACAAGTTCCGTCTACAGCAAAGCAGAAAGAAGGCAAATGTTGTGTTAACATCTCTTTTACCCTGATCGGACGCAAACGCAAAACACAGTTTGTATACATTGTACGAATAAGGACAAACAGTGGCTAGAGAATCCTACAAACATACCAAGTATTATGTGGCAGATGTAAAATATCCGCACCAAATTTATTACTGATGGAGTTGAACAGTTTGGGTGTCGTTTTTATCAATTATGTGGCAGAGACCACGGCAAACTGACAAGTTGCCTCTTGTGCATACAGCATTGCTTCATAAGTTCAGGTAAGCATCGTTTCGCAAAAAGTCAATATCTTGGAAACTTGAATACAAAACAGTGTTCTGTATAAGTTCACTGGGTCAACTTGATGACCTTTCACCATGAGGTATGCAGCAATAGACAAAGTCAGATTTTGACTAGTCAGTTCACCAAGTTAAGGCTCGTGTATCGTCACTTGTTTCAACTGGTTCGATCATTCGTTGTAATAATTCTCCATCTGTCTTGTTTATGTATCTTCTTACTCGGCGAAAAAATTGCCCTGACATACAGAAGGAACATACGTGGTGAGGCACATGCCCTTCAATAACATTCCGAATGTCAGGTGGTATTGGGGATAAACGACTAGATAGGTGAATAAAACGTATTCGTTTAAGGTCAGGTTAAAGCACTTACACAGGACGACACCTGCAGAATTACAGATTGTCTTATAACTATGTTATATCTGCCACAAGCCACCACGTAGCCCCGAGGTGTTACGGATTGTTTGTCAGGATCGTACCCTGAGTGATTGTGTATAAACGGCAGTGGTAGTCAGCCAGTTTGGTAGGTGAGAGGAGAAAACCCTTGCGAGACACGGCACTGGGTTTAGGTTAGTTTGTCAGGAATCTTCTCCAGCCACAGTGGCGGATCGCACTGATCCGATCCAACTGCAGTGTTTAGCCCATCCGGCAAAGAGCTCATCCTGCGGACTGCCACATTCTACTTATATTTGGTGATCAATCGTCTTATTCTGCGACTGGGTTATATCTGTCACATTGATAAGTTTAATTCATACGCAATAGAGCTAAATTCCGGACATCCGCCATGCGGTAACGTTAGTTGACTGGTGGAGTTGGAGGCTGTCGATAAGACGGAGATGAATTCAGTAAACTCTACAGATATGGCTTTGTAAAGTATGTGCGGTGGATGCAAGTGCGGTGAGGAACAGGTGTGTACCAGAAGAATTAACTGCATCCATTTTGGCGAACTTAACCGTGTCTGAGCTATGTGCGAATGTACCACACTAACTGGACGCTTTTTCTCGGATGTTTGCGTGTTCACATGTCCCCTTGTGCAATTAAGTATCTTCCCTGATAAATTTTGAGTAACAATTCCTCCTTCTCACTTGGTAGATAGCCTCAGTTACATGGCATCAAATTACTTTCCCTTCTAATTACGAAAATCAAATTGGTTTTGAATGACTGCAAACTATGGATCGCATTTTTATTGTAATTCAGTACGTTATCGATGAATAAGAAAGTGATTGAAAGTTTGTGTAAATTTCAAGAATATGGCAGGTTGTCTGACATTTTAACAAGAAGAAGTTAGTACATGTAGAAATAACTGTACGATAAAAATCCCTATTGAACTTCTCAATTCAAAGGGGATATACAGAAAAGCGAAAAAAACGTGCAAGAAATCATCGACAACAGAGATAGAAGTAAGAGTTATGTGAAAATTTTTGAAAGTCTAATGAGTTTACTGAAGAGAGCAGTAACACAGGAGGACAATCTACAAGAGCAACAAAAACAAGGGCAAAAACCAATGAACAGAGAAGAACAAGGGGTAAATTCAAATCGCAATAGTTTTGAGTCAGGAGTGAAAAGAACCAAACGAAATGGTATATACACACCTAACCCATATTGGAATCAACAACCTCAATACTGGGTAGTTCCAACAACTAAAACAACGAAAAGAAGTCCTTTTATGAAAAAATGTGGAATGCCTATCCAGACAGCTGGTTCAAGCACTGTGCGAACAAACATTCCAAATGCGAGCACAACTACAAACGCACACACAATCACTAACAGCACCCGTAAACCTGGAAACACTGGTACCACACAGCTCCTAAGCACATCACAAACACAAACCACTTCCGGCTTGACCACAGTGAGCACGACTAGATCAGTTATCACGAGCCCTATTGGTCCAACATCCAACGGAGGCAGCAGCATTAGAACTGTTGGCGTCACAACCGCTAGTTCAACTCCATCTGTGATCAATGCCACATCGCAATTCAGCAGTCAGAACACACCAACCACTCAACCGGGCAGCACAGAATTCGGCATAACCACAAAAACGACTACAGGGGCGAGCACAAGCCCGAATACACACACAGACACTAACAGCACTACCAAAACTGAATCCACTGGTAGTACACAGCTCAGAACAGTAACAGCCGATACTTCAACAACTTTAGAGGGTACCACAACAGATGCATTTATCAGTCAAAGGACGTCGACCACGTTCACTCACCTGCCTGTTACATCAGCCTTACCATCGGAAATTATCACTGTGTCAAGTGGAACCTTGTCTACTGTTGCAGTTTCTCCGCCATCGGTATCAACTGCAGCCACTCTTTCGACAGCTAACACAGCTGGTCAGTTGATCCAGTCATCTGCTTCTCGTTTACTTTTAATAAAAATTTCTGTTCATTTATTATTTGGCATACTTTTTGTGTCCCTTGTTCTGTTCACCTTTTATTCTACACGAATATCTCCTCTGTTTTTTTTGGTTGCGCTTAACTAACCAGAATTTTTTCCGCCGGGAATCAGATTGCGCAACTTCAAAATAATGTTTCTCAAGGACTGCAGCTACCCAACTCCACAACTTGAAAATAGAGAAAATTTTTACATTCGTTTGTTATACATATTCCAACAAAAATACCGAAATTGATGGATCCAAGTAATTTCGTGTTGGCTCATCAGTACCAGATTCACAATAACATAGATGAGTTTTTAGAGAAAACGACTAGAGGGGTCGATAATCAGTGAGCGGTTTAGGAGAAATCATCAAGTCTAGGGAAGAGCCAAGATCACGAACAGTCGTTTCTGAGCACAGGGAGCTGGTTTGAGTCGATTGATCGCAACTGCTTTAGCAAACCAGCCACCAGTACAGTCAATCAAGGGAGGTCAGCTTATCGGTGCAAATTCACATTGCGTTCACCAATTTGTATGTATCTGAGGAGAAAGTTACATAGACAGAAGAGAGAGAGATGTTTGAGCTCCAGAATGTAGAAACACTTACCTGAATGGGTGCAGAAGTCGTGTTGCGGAGGAATGACTATGTGGCTGAAATGCGTAAACAGCCAGTTTCCTCAGTCGCTAAACACATGTTGACAACCGGTCACGCTATCCATCCATATTGTGCATTCAGAAACCCTTTACGTCATTCTAACCCGAGATTCTTAGGGTTTGCTGCAGCAGTTGTAATCAATCGACTCAAACCAGCTCCCTGTGTTCAGAAACAACTGTTTGTGATCTTGACTCTTCCCTGGACTTAATGCTTTCTCCTAACCCACTCATTGATTATCGACCCTTTGCTCTAAAAACTCTTATTGTGAATTTGGTACTGATGAGCTAATACGAAATGCTTGCACCTACCAGTTTTCGTGTTCTAACCGCTTTGTTGAAACTGTTTAGGGGAACCAGTTGTTTTAAAAACACCAAAACACTGAAGCAAAAATATTAACTTCGAAGAATATCAAATTCATTATACCAAATCTTGGCTTCTTTTAAACCGTCCAAAATAACTCGTTTATATAGATTTCTACACATTGCAACATAGCGTCCTTCTTAACTTATCAAAAATCATTTGTTGATGCGCTAACCGTAACTGTCCAAAATCCAAATTCTTTTATAACTAATCAGATAAAAGCTACTGATATGGTATAGCTGAATGAAATCTATCTGTACAATAAGCATCCGTTCAAAGCTCATCATTGTTTTACCATGTGAAAAATTGCTCACTTTTAATTTTCTTATCCAAGTCCGAATTTGATGGTGCTTCCAGTTGTATTAGTTGTCTCCAGCTTCATATAAATGACAACATGCTTTGTGTGTTAAAGTGACATTATTATTGAAAATGTGCATGCACAGTATGCTGTTCGTTCTCCAAATGATCCAGCTTACACACCAATTGGCAAGTGAAAAAATGGATCACCTGGTAACCTGCATGCTGAAGACTTCTACGTGACGCACATCTTCAGCGACTTGGGCGCCAAACCTTCTAATCACATCTCCACTCAACCTGTTTGACAACAAATTGTTCCTTGAACGATTGTTTGGGATATCTGGATTAAGACTAGGAGGGGGGCTTAAGGGCTCCAAACACAAAGTTTGATGGTATCTTGATAAAATTCCGGAACAAGGATGAAACCAGTTTATGCCAACGGGCTAGTAAGAAGCTCGGGTCAACTTTGATTACTAAAGATTTCTTGATGTTCTTTTCCGTAACCGTTTGCGCGAATTCCGATGTGCTCTTCTGTTTAGTCTGAAATGATGCGTATATCGTCGAACACGATCCATTGTAGTTTGTTGACTCATGGCATCGTGTTACCAGAGGGCCAATCTAGCTCAGTTTCAACCTCATTCACATGGGGGGGCGGCGGCGATTACTCGCTTGTTTTACAGTATCGATGTGTGAGCTCTGGTAATGTGCGTTTCACGTGTACATCATTTAGGCATATCCTTAAGTGGTACAGTAGTTTTTATCCAACAGCCAGTCTAATGTTGCTGTCATGTGAACCTGTTTACAAACAACATTCTAAGTTTACATGACTGGGTTTGCCGTAGTATGTTCCAGTATGCTTTCAATATATGGTTAGTCCACGAAAACCCAAACCGACGGTAACATAAGAACAGTTTGTTTATTCGAAAGATCTTGTCGTGGACATATCCCCTGAAACAGTCCTATATCGGTTAGGTATATTTTGTAAGTGTTTTTTGGCCAACTGGAAATTTAAGAAAGACATCTGTAAGCCCGCTGTAACGCCTTGTTCATGATTGGTATTAGTTGACCTTGTTTTGTGTAACACAAATTCGGACGAAGAGATGTACAGTAATTGATGTTGGCCAATGCGGAAACGGAAGCACGCAGCTTTTTATTTATATGTATCATAATCCATGGGCTGTTAGGTTTTGGCTGCGATACTCCATCTGTCTTCCATATCACACAAGTATTGCGCACATAAAAATCCGACTCTCATAATAGTGAATTAGCAAAATAAACAGCTGATTGTAATGTAACAGCTTAAGAGGATTAGTGATGTTCATTCTCACTTCATCCAACACGCTTTACCTCTCATTTCTCCTACGTGTGCGCTAACCTTCCAGTTGACTTTATCATTTCGGTGAGCTATCAAAGGAAGCCGCATCATTAGTTAACCCTACCAATGACTTTTGTTTTCACGTTCTTTAGGGGTAAGAAGTTTTTTGTTGGGTTTTCGTTTCTTTGGTGTTAAGTTTATATTTTTGTGAGTGAGTATAACGCAAAACAGTTCCGTCTCTCAGCGTCCGAGTTTCTGTGTGGGAGACATCTCTTAGGTAGAGCGTATAGTGAGCAGATCCTTGTTCAGAAACACAAAGGCCCACCAAAGTTTTCATAAAAGTGGTGAATAACCAAGAAAATATCCCTTGTTTAAGTGTTACAAACCCAGTAGACCTAATTACGTCGGTGAAAAAATTGAAACCACGCCTGGGACATTTTCAGCAAAGTTGTGGTATTACGTCATTTCCATGATAGTTTGTTAGTGCGAGCATGACTATTTCCTCAGAAGATAGAGCTGCCTCATTCCATTCAACTCGAGAACAATGTATTGGAAGTGGTGAGACATTCTTGTTAGCTGGAGAATGGTTGAGGCTGCGGGGAAAAACTGTAGTGTATCGGTTGACTAGTTTACAGGCATGCCAGCAGGTAGTTCATTAGTAACTGATATATGTACGTTGCAAATTTTGGATTCACCCTACGTTTGCAAGTGGTCAAGCATTTGAGGGCAGAGTTATGAAATGAACTTAGTCCGTTTGTTAAACGTGACACAAGTTCTTTCATATAA
The DNA here is from genome assembly GCA_008508345.1 of Paragonimus westermani. Classification (NCBI taxonomy): domain Eukaryota; kingdom Metazoa; phylum Platyhelminthes; class Trematoda; order Plagiorchiida; family Troglotrematidae; genus Paragonimus; species Paragonimus westermani. The sequence continues at coordinate 23,696 of QNGE01003418.1, read as the reverse complement.
GAATATCGTTCAGTGAAAACGATGAGAGAGTCAGTTTGTCAACAAAATACGATTTCATTGTAGTCGCTTTGAAATGCTTCGCAACAAACCTTAAATATCAGACGCATACAAAAACAGAGTATATTACAGCTGGACCTATGAAAGGTTTATCACAATTACACGGCAACAAAAAACCAAACGTGGTTACACTGATTACATATGTCAAGTGTTCACAGTGCTAATGAAGTGTGGGGGACAAAGATGAATTTCCCGCAAACTGCGAGATTTCATCGATAGTACAACAAACTAAGCTATCTCAGGGTGAAACCTCGTACGTATTTGTGAATGTTTACATAAAAAAGTGAGCGACAGGTGAAAAATAATCGGCTGGCAACCGTAAAGATTTCAGTAGATTTCAAATTTCGGAAACTGATAACTAAAGGGTTATAAAAACCAAAAAATTATTTTAGGCACGAAAATAAGAAGACTTCATGACGTCTGCCTAACAAACGCGTTTGTAGTTCATGCCAGGGATGCTAACATGTTATGATAATTAAAATGCAGATTTCCTAATTTTCTCTCTTTTGTCTTTTAGAGGTTTCTACAGAGGATGGTTCAAAAACTGTCACGGGAACCGCTTCACAAGAAACGGCCACGCCAACCAACGCTGACACATCCACCGTTAGTCCATACACCGCAAGCACTGACATGATCAACAGCACAACTACCGGATCTACTACGGCCACCACCAGTAGCAACAGCAGCAGTACTAGTACCAGTCTGAGTACACTCAACTCTGATTCGTTCATCACAACACGGTCACTTACATCGTCCACTGCCAACCTTACCAGTGAAACTATGTCTAGCACCCCTATGAACACATTGATTACCATGACTACCATGCGTGCTACCTCATCCAGCACCACATCAGGTTAGTTTGGTGTTATTAATGTATTGTTCCGATCGATGGTTACATGATTTTGACCGTCATTTAGTGTGAGTCAGTATCGTGAAACGGCCCGGAAGGGGAAAATTGACTTCGCTGGACTGATCTTAGTGTTATCTTGTGGATAGATCAGACTGTTCAGTGTTTACATGACTGAAAAACATTCTGAACTAGATGTGCCTGCTGAAAAGAAACGATGGCTCATTAGTGCATTTGTTTCAGTGTTTCTACTCAGCGTTTAGTCGTCGGTGAAATGCTCCTTGTTCATGAATGGCATGGCTGTTTTTACAGTTGAGTAGTTTTGGAAATGTTTGACATCGGTTTTAGTCCATTTTATTTGTCTATCTTTTGTCTACTTATTGTACGGTGTTTTTAAATCTTGTATGTAGCATTGATGTAGTTTTCTCGGTTTATTTTGGCTGGCGAAACTGTTGATTGTATGGCTTGGTTAGTTGTTATTAGCACTTTTCTCGCTGACGTGTATTTTTGTGCTGATTGTTGTGGAAGTACTTGAGATGAGGACCGTTGTGACACTCATTTTGAGAACGGTGGTGATATTCACGAAACCGATTTCGTCATTCACCTGTGATACTGTATCTGATGTTGATGTAGGCATTGCGGACGTAGATTGTGTGATCGGAGTTCTGATTGTAGTTGCTTACAAATACTTTGCAAATGATTGTTGGCATGGTTTTCACGGTATTCAGAAACTTTGACTGTTACCGATATGCATACTGGTGCCGGCTTTGAGTCAGACTGATCAAACGGATTTTTTGCCATTTCGGTAGCATTACCCAGTGGTGATTTGAACGGTTGCTCTGGTGTCAGCTACGCTACTGGTTGCCAACTATTTATTTCCGCGATAATATCATTTCTATTTGTTTGAAACTTGTATGAGCTCATGCTTCCTCTTTCGGTTGTTTGTAACGATGACATGTTTCACCTAGAATTTCAAATCACTAGATTAACGATGGTCTTATTAAGCCCTATGAAATATGTTTCGTATTCCTAATATGTTTATTTTTGTTCAAAACGTTCTATATTGTCCCATCAAAACAAGTGAGGTTTCTCCATCAGTCATTAATTCGTGCATTTCTCTTCTCAACAAAATGTCGTAAACATTAACAAGGCTGAAAGATACAATGAGTCTGTTTGAACCATGTGGCTGGAGCTAGTAGGTGACAGATTGACACATGAGTTCCTTTGATTAAACATAAGTTTGCAACCATCACGGAAAGCCAAGTAATGTAACAGGTAAGCCGGACGTTCTGTCTTCCTGTACCCGATACACTCGTAAACCCACTTTGTACAATGTGGAGACACCTGGGGACAGCGTTCCTCAGGAATACAGGATTCCAACAATAGTCCTGTTGAAGGAGATAACAGAAACAAACATGAGCCAAAGGCTCAGTAAGACGTGCACACGACTTACACAAACAAAAATCAAAATGGTGTCAACAGTTAGTTGCGTTACAGTAACGGTAGTTAAAGAAAGCGGCGAAAGCACAACTCCTACGATGGTGAGTGATATTCCACTCGCTGTGGGTTTTTATTGTGAATACAATTCACGATCAGAACTGACTTATACGTTTAACACTTTATCAGAAACCGATCGATCTCAATTTTAGCCTAACTTTTATAAGTAAACACGTGTAAAAGTATTGTATTACCTTCAACTTCCTAAGGTGGAACATTCTGATGTAGTTGAACAAGTGCAGACATTTCCGTGAATAAAATGGGTGCAAATACCCATACTTATTATGGCTAGAGAGTGCTAAGTATACTGAAGTGAATACCTTTGTGTGACACTCTAATAAAAACTTTGAAGTAAATGATGGATCCTGATACACATATATTGTCGTTAAAACACTGCATAAAATCGTGCAGATCATGCACGCATCCGTCTTCAAGCAACACTTTTAATTGATTGGTTGAAGTGGTAACATAACTAGGTCAGCGGTCTGTGGACGCTGTTGTGGTTCAAACGGAATTAAACTCCACTCAAATTCATCCATTGTTTACTGAAAGTCAGTCAGGGAATTTCATTGAAAAAACTTACTAAAACTCATATTTCCCTGCGGACACGTTGCCAGTGAGCACGATTCAAAACTAGCCACCAGAATGCAATCATTTTAGAGAAAAGAATGGAAACAAACAGCCTCTAGTTTAGAAAAAATTTATGAAGCAGGGAAGCCGGGAGATTAAACTGATAGCAAAAGCTCCGATCAAGTAGCAGTGAAGTTCGAACTAGATGACATGTTTGTTTCAACTAGGTGTTAAATTTCAATAACGTATTCTATCATTTGCAGGATAATATTGACTATTCTGCATCTCCCATCACCACCTCTCTTTTTCAATGTTGACGTTGTTGATCAATGCCTTCTAAAGTTATCGTCCATGAATTTCCTAGTTGACCTCATGCACTTCTGTCAATACCATCTCATGTGCATTCAGTTCCCGATAATTATAATGTTACTTACTCGCTGATGTAAGTTCTTCCCACTTCAGTAGTGTAATATTAACACCTCTCCAACATTTATCCTCACCAGCTAAACGTTCCATCTGAGCCTCATTCACATTTCAAATTAGTAGTAGTCAGTTCTAATCACCCTGCATTATCGCCGTATCCAAGTCTACCCTATTTCGGCCCATAAACTGTCACACCAACGTTCATCCACCCCACAGCGTGAAGTGTATTTACACGGCTAGTCTGAGGAATTGTCGACGAGGCCACCGAAACTGCAACGCCAGGAAAGCGGCTCGAAATGCAAACAATAATTTCATTAGATTACTGATGAGTAGTCGGGGGTTTGGTTTATTTTCAAGTTGAACATCACTCACATTTGATCGCAGCCTCCACATTCAGATAGACTTTCCAGCTAGCCTCTTTCGAAAACAAGCACTAGACTCCAGTGTCGCTCTCATTAGAGCTCATCAGTAGTGCATATTCCTGCCACGACCGGGATTTGAACTCCGGCCATTCCAATAATGAGGCAACCGTGTTGACCACTGCGCCACTGACCTCACATTAGGCACGACCGAATCATCAAATCTGAACGCTCAACCACTCTCGCTTGTGAGCAACGCTCAGGTTGCCCGATCGACTCGAGAGGAGACACAGTTACTGCCTGTTAACTCCAATCGATAACCCCGCGATTAGGACTTCCGAGACAGGTCGGGATCACTGAACTCATGATTGGAATGCCCGGAGTTCAAATCCTGGCCGTGGCAAGGATATGCAGTATTGACGAGCTCTAATGAGAGCGAAACTCAAGTTTAGTGCTTCTCTTTGCAAAAGAGGCTGGCTGGAAAATTTATCTGAATGCGGAGGCTGCGATCAAACGTGAGTGATGGTCAGCTGGAAAATATTTTCATTGTTAAGATGTATCAACTCTGGAACATCTTATCCAAACCTGTCGTGATGGCGTCATCAATTGATGACCTTAAGCAAAAGCTTGAAGCATCAATTCATGTAAATTTTCAAGCCAGTGCGATTATCTGGGCAGCCATGAAGTGGTTCACGATGTCTAACACAGATACTCGTAGAAGACTAACGCGATAGAAATACACGAGTGAAAACCACTAGACTTCCGGCACAGCCGCCGATTAGTTCAGTATAAGCAATTCCAAGATCATTTCCCTCTTTATATGCTGTTCTCACTGTTGGCAGTTGAAGGTCGGCTGAACAGCACGACTAAATGAATTTGATGATTGATTGAACAGAGTAGCAACACAAAACGTATGCCAGGCACACACACACACACACACGAGATGTGTGCTGTTAGCTCGAATCATTTTAGCCAGACTATGTGCATTTGTACAGACCCAGCTAATAGTACTTGCGTATAAAAATAAATCTGAATATGAACTTATTTACAATTTACCATGAATGATTGCTTGTTACGTGCAGCTTCTGAATAACTTTTCTCATTCAGTGCACGGTTGATCTCTGGCAAATAAGACACAGTGTAGGGATTCGTGTTGTCTTTGCAAATCTTTGTCGATTCATTACATCTTTCGAATTTCACATTACAACTTAGTACGAAAATTATGTGGATTATTTTGATAGAAATGATGGTGACAACAATGATGATGGGCAATAATGCATGATTAGTTCACGAGTAGTCTGGCATTTTGTTGACTCAGACCGCAAATCACTCACAGGTATTTATTAAGTGAATTTTTTTCTTTCGAATTGAACTAAGGTTAGTATGGGATATTTTTTTTACCAACGATTTGAATTGAACAGGGTCCATCTTTGATGGAAACCGTTGTATTCAGATAACATTTCCGGCTAACCCACTTCACAAGAGTTTCACTCTTGTTAAAGCTACTCAGCAGTGTGTGTTCCTGTCAGAGCTGAAAGTTGTGCCGTGACCAAGGTACGAGGATGAAGCTCCCGTGGCCGCAGCCGTTTGAGGATGGGGATGTTCGGAGTTTCCTGGACGACTTCGAGGACGTGACGGAGGCGGTCGCAGTGAAGGCGGGCCGGGCGAAGCTGGCGGCCCTGCGGATGCTGCTCAAGGGCAGAGCGAAGGTGGTGCTGGATGCCGCGCGGAGGGGCCCTGCGAAGCTGGAATGGGCTGCCNCTGGTGCTAGCGCAGGAACAGCAAAACATTCGCTTATCCGTATACCTTGTAAATTCCCCAGAGGGACACTTATTCTAGCAACCACATTCGTTTTGCGTTAAACCAAGCTAATCATTTGCAGCTGTGTAAACTTCCATCGAGTTTCACCATTCACCTGAGTGCAATGTCATCTATTACTGGAGTGCTAGTGTGCTGTTTTGAATACAGACAAAGATGTGCTTACTCTGTCTATCAGATCCACACACGCATCATTGAACAACTGGTTAATTTACTGTCACCGAGTTCAGTACACGAACCCGGTTTGGCGTACGCTACACAATCCGTCATCAATAACGGTACGTTGACTTTCGGTTCGACCCTCCGTATAAGTGAACCCAGTGATCAACTGCAGACACTGTACATTCTGATTACACTGGTTAATACGAAAACATTTCGTACGAGATAATTTTTTCTAATCTAAACAGAAGTGACCCAACAATAAGGATAAAACACACGAAAACAGGTGAGTACTATTTGTAGAACCATCTGATACCGTTGACGTTTAAAATGTTCATCATATTTCTTGGCCGTGCTTGCCAGTTCTGAAACTCCTCGAGTGATGTTCAGTGTGTGTTTGAAAGTGAATGTGTATATTAAATTGCAGGTTTGATAACGAAGGCTTATAAATTATACTAGGCCCAAGGCCAATGACCGCTTAAATCATGTTGTGTTTAGCCCAACATTCATGACAAAGGAAGAGAATATTAATTTGTATTAATGTGGGAATAAGCAAGAAAGAGAACAAATCTGTCAGGTGACTGAACAGACCACGATTCGTACTGCACAGTCAAGCGATCAAAGGGGGCCGGATGGTATTAGTTAAACAGAATAGAATATTACTCACTTGTCATGCTTTCAACACACTATTGATTGCACCTTAAGTAAACGGAATACCCAAACTGTAAGTGTTTGCAAGGCAAGTGCAGCAACTACCCAATGATGTCACATGCTTAACTCATGGAAAGATGATACGCATGCCATACCCACTACGTTACCAGACGAATTGGACTAGCGCTTTTCCAAAGCGCTATCTTCCGTAGTTGGAAGAACTTCATCTTGCAGGGTTTGATGGTTGCTCACTTTCCGTGGCACTACCTAAGGAAGAACGAGAAATATTTCACTCCCGAAAACCTAACGGCAGTTTACTGGTGGTACAAGGAAGAGTTTCTATTAGAGGAACACTACAACTTGTGATCCTGAATGGAATGGGATCGATCGCTTAATTCAGCACGCTTGAAGCATGCCATATGACCTAGCTGCCATGACACACGGAGTAGACTCCGATTCTCGACAAGAAAATGTGTCATTTCACTTGTCCGATCTTAGCAAACCGTGCTTTTAAATGAAAGGTTCGAATGTACGGCAGGATATCACTGGGTTCTGACGTGAATCCTACAGAGCAAACACGAATCGTTAGCGTATGAAACCGGCACCAAAATGGGTGAGATATCGTCATCGGGAAGAACAGAAAAACACACTCCTATAGAGAGAAATTAATGAGTTTGGAGTGCGAAAGTCGGTGAACGACATGCAAGGAATGTCTGGTTCACTTTTAAGGAGAAGCGAAGGGCACATATTTTGATAAGCCTTGAGTACCTTTATCCAAAATGTCACTTTTCAAAAAATATTGTCCCATCCGTTTCTGCGTTTTAGACTTACTGTTGGATAGATTTTGTTTTATCTAATAGTACCATCCTGTTAGCCAATATTTCTCATGGATTTAGCTATTTCTGTGGAATTAGCGATTCGTCACCATGACACCTGATAAAAAAATCCAGTTTACTTAGTTTGCGAAGTTTACAATATGTTTTCCCGATAGGTTTCATTCGGACAGTTTCCTTCTGTGATGAATTTGAATAAGACGCTTAGACAGCACAAGTCGTGATTTTCTCAGGGAAAACAGTGTTTACATTCTAACTACACATGGTCATCCAAATTATCTTAAACGAGTAAGAGCTCTACAGGGCCAAAGTAGAATACCCATTATCCGAAAAACTGTCAAAGCCGGTGTTGTTCAGACGATGCGTAGATGGTAGTTTAACCATTTTTTAGAGCTAAAATAAATTAAATGTGTCATTCTTGAAGTTGAACGCAGTTAACCCGAACCTAAATCTAACAAGAGAGAACGAATTAAATATGCACCTTTCTTTCCTGGATACCGCAATCACCCGAAGATCAGCTATCACTGCAGAAAGATCCATCTACAGAAAGCCTACTTGGACAAGATAATATATACATTTCGTAAGCTTTCATCCGGACGTTTTTCCGCAGAGCATGGAGGATTTGCACAGAAGGCAACCTGCAGCCAGAGTTCAACCTACTGACAGACACACTACAGATCAACGGGTACCCTTACAATTTATTCGAAAGTACAGCAGAGGCAGTATGTCAACAGTAGAAGTAACGACGGTGCCGAAGAGGACAGTTTATTTAGAATCCATGTTTTCCTGAAAAAGCTGGTCGACATTGACAAAGAAGGTCCTAACAGCCGCTGTATCCACGACTTATAACGCATCGAAAATTTGTAAGTTATAACGACCCAGAACTCTATCAGTCTCCTAGGCTACAAACAAACAGTCTACGCGAGTCTACGACACACACACACACACACAAGCACACCTCAAGCTCCAGGCTTGAGAGAGTACTTGCCAGAGCAGCTTGCTGACCGACTTGTCGGAGAGTACAGACATTGAAGGCTCCAATGTTTGCCAGTTGTCTTGGCCTCAGAAAACAATTATCGCCCGAAAGCACATGGAAGGCAGAGGAAATAGGGGGTAAAACGGTAGGAGAAAGTCGAGGTCGGTTAGCAATGTCACTGTCGAGAGAACGATAACTTCTGATACTTCCCGGTCGTTTATGCCGCGGTCACGGTCAACCTTTAGGCGATCGGAGTGCTCTTTGTTTGAGGGTACCTTTCTAACCCCCTTCTTCCTGATACGGAAGACAGCAGTGCCGCAACTATAAAAATAGTTCTACTGTATGCCCATAGGATTGTGCCTGACTGCCTAAGCACTCCCACGCGATCAGTAGTGCGACATACAATCTTATGAGTGTAACTGCTTTTCTTTTGACTGCTCCCCTTTGGCCTGTCTGACAAGGTTGCACCTGGAAGGACCGGAGTCCTAGTCAGCATAGCCCGCCGGATCAAAACAGTACACAAGCCCGACCACCACGTCAAGGTA